>CM074806.1:1491092-1545374 GCA_037447605.1 Zygnema circumcarinatum
CCCCCCCCCCCCCCCCCCCCCCCGCAAACTCCCCAACCTTAAGTTGGAGATCTAACTATGAGTGCATCAGTGTTCAACATCCAAATCGATTGATTCTTCAATCTCATGTACGAGGTAGCCACCTGCTCCCTGAGTATGTCCAAGCTCGCGGTGGCATTTGCAGGCTCATCCTCCTTGAGGCTCATGTCTGGCGAGGGGTCTTGCACTCTCGCATTCCTCCTGCACACAAGCAAAGCGCCTTTTGTCTCTCACTCGAGGAGGCTACCCACGGCTACTGCTATCAACATACGCGCAAGTACAACTCGGCTAAATCGGTTCATGCCGCCGAAAATGTATGATGACAAGGTAATTGGCCAAGCACAACCTTCAGCCAAAACTCTATTCTCTTTCTCCCCTGTTGTAGGCAGTCTCCAACAGAGGAAAAAGCATCATTTCGCCCATGATTCAAATCGCAATCCAGTTTAAAGCAACACTCTGGTAAACGACCTCAATTTCTTCCACAACGAACAAATCCTTCGCGTGCTCCCTCAGTTTGCCTCTGCAAATGTAACGAGCGGGTTCGAAGGGAGCACCTGTTGTCTCCTGCCTCGTGAGCTTCATACGAGAGGCAGTACTTAGCCATCGTTCGCTCAATGTCATACGGCCCATGGAATAATGCAGATTGCTTGTCGTACCCGCCTGTATCTCTATCGCTGTACGATGCAAAGCAAGCCTTGCCCATCAAATCTAAGGTTGGCGCCTGCCCACTCTCGTCCTCTGCCCAGGCTTTGCTGTTCAGGTCACCCTTTTGCACACTACCTGGGTGGGGCCCACAACCTTCCGCTTGAGAGTTGCCACTCCATGGCCTCCCTAACCCTCTGCTATCCCCCGGCTTCCCTCCAGCTTGCCGCCATGGATCCTCGGGCTGCACTTGTTGCAGCCTTTGTGCTGCATCCGGCCCGTTCCGAAAAGGTCCTCCAGAAGGAGGAGGTTGGACACCCCCGGCAGCATCATCTTCACAAGGGGGGAGCTTCAATAAGGGCCAGTAGCTTGAAGCCCGTACAGCCGCATAGAGCTCGCGAAAGAATGGGGACTGCAAGTACAGATAGACAGTCACTATGAAATTCTTGCCGCGGACCAGCATCAAGGTCAACGGGGTGGAGGAGGTTGCAGAAGAATCACACTCTTGGAGTGAAAACTGTAATAACAAGCAAACAGTCGACAGGCATTCCAATACAGAAGAAACAGCATGTGTGACGATGCCCTGTCTGACCAAGCACAGGAATGAGAGAATTAAGAGGGGTCTTACCTGACGCATTTTTGCCTTTTGAGCCATGGCATTGAAGACAATAGGCAGCAAAATGAGCCGGAGGTGGCCTTGAGGTGTGTTCTCTTCCCCGAGCATTTTACGAACCAACACCTTCACTTCATGAGGACTTTCAAAGGCCCACTGCCAGTAGACAAAGCCGCGAGATCGGTTCCCTGCAGGTTGCTCCGGGAGGGTCACAAGACGGTGCTTCAGACTGCTTAGCTTGCGGCTGTAGTTTGCCTCAAACATTGTCTGCAGAGCCCTCCCCAGATCATTTAACGCAATGCCCAAAGCGTCACATAGCAATTAACAGCCTTCTAAGTCCCTTAGACAGCCAATTCGAGCGGTCTGGAAAGGCTGGACTTTTCGTTCTTGATCGAAATAGAACCGTAGTAAGTTAAAAGTGCATTACGATCGTCAATTAAGCAAGGAGATTCAAAGCACGATTCGCACAGCGAGATCGTACTAAAAAAACAAAAACAATGTCTGATTGGTTCCTTATAGCAACACTTTCTAAGGATGCTTGCTGAAAGCGCTATGTCAACCATCATAGGAAACCTGGGGAAGTAGAAGAAACGTTTGCTGAGAGACACCTTCACATGTCCACAGTTTGGCCAAGGTCTACTCTCGCTAGCAAATAGGTCAAACGAACTGCTGATGTGATCAAACTGAAAAAAAAGAAGAGAAGAGCACCTTCATGTATATGAGAGGTAGTAAAACATCCCCCGTGTCTGTATCCTCCAGCAGAAGGTAGCGCTCCGATGGAGACACATGCAGCCACATAGGCCGAACTTTTAAACCCTCCGCTCGAGCCACGTTGAGCTCCCCCGCCTTCCGTTTCATAGGCAGACGCACTGCCACCACCCCCCACACCCACGTCCGCTTCTCCTCTCACGCTCCGCACATGGCAATGCAGCGGCAAGCCACCGCTTCTCAGCCCCCCAATGCGTATAAGCCAATGCAGCAAGTGGGAAAGGTGCATTGGAAAGTACGAGGCGAAGGACGCGCTGCATCGCCTGCCCGGCCGAGGGAGAGCCCCGCTGTGTCAGACGGCTCGTCCTCAGACCCGTCCCGTGCCTCCCACGCCGCATCCGACGCAGCCTTCATCTTCAACTCCCCCTCCTCTCCCTCCCCGTCACACTCCCTCCCTCCCTCCCTCCTTCCTTCCCTCCCTCCCTCCCTCCTTCCTTCTTTCCTTCCCTCCCTCTTCGCTCCTATCCTTCTGCAACTCCGCTCTCTCCCTCTCTCTCTCCCTCTCTCTCCCTCTCTCTCCCTCCCACCCAGCTCGCCGTTATCCTCCTTCCCTCCTTGGAAAGCAGGCAGCGCGGTGCAAGTCGGCGCGCGGCCACGTGTCCCCCTTTCCCCTGCTACGCTGGCGCCCCCGAACACGGCCTCCCCTCTGGCCCGGCACCCGCCGCGCCCGCCTGCCAGACAGGCCGTCACGCCTGTCACGCCACGCCCGCCGGCCGGCGCCCGCCGGCGGACGGCCAGTCAACCATCCCAGGGGGCGCCTTCCTTTGTGATGACGTCACTACCCGTGAATACTCTTTGCTAAGCGCTTACTCCGTACGGTGAACTTTGGGGATTCGTACGGATAATACCGAAAAGTACAAGACTGATCACGTCATTTAAGCGTGATATTTGCGCGTTACTGGGATCATAGAAAGGAAATGATTGCCGGGCGCCCGTAATGTACCCCTCCGCCTGGGCGGCGTGACCGGCGTACGGTTGCCGGCCGGATTGGCGGCCGGCAGGCGGCCGACGGCGGATCCCGAAGCGGCCCAGCGTCCGGATCGGTGGCGGGCGGCGACTCTTGGCAGCTTCATTAATAGGGCCGGGCGGGGCGCGAGGCCGCGTGCTAGGGCTGAGCTGGAAGGGGACCGGAGGGCCGGGGTCAGGGCTGACGGGGCTCCGCGGGAGGCGGAGGTCGGAGGGTTAGGGGTAGGGTTGAGGGTTGAGGGTTAGGGTTAAGGGTCAGGGTTAGGGTTGAGGGTTAGGGTTGCGGGTTGAGGGTCAGGGTTAAGGGTCAGGGTTAGGGTTGAGGGTTAGAGGGTTAGGGTCAGGGTTAGGAGTCAGGGTTAGAATGTCAGGTCAGGGTTAAGGGTTAGAGGGTCAGGGTTAGGGTTAGGGTTAGGGTTAGGGTCTAGGGTTAGGGTTAGGGTTGAGGGTTTAGGGGTTAGGGTTAGGGTTAGGGTTAGGGTTAGGGTTAAGGTTAGAGGAGTGCAGAGTTGAAGAGATGGGAGCCGGGGAAGTTGCATGGCTGGCGGAGAGGAGCCGAGCCTTGCAGGACACGCTGGCTAGAAGTCGTGCCGCATCTGACAAGATGGTCTCCATTCTCACCACCTTCGACACACGCCTCATCGCTCTCGAGAGCGCTATGCGGCCCATACAGGTAAGATTGCATTTGCTAGTGAAAGCGTACAACTTAATGTTTTTTGCGACATTTTTGCCATTGGTCTTATTCTTCTCAAATGCGCCTTGAATGGGTTACATAGTTGTGATTCGTCTACCTGCTGGTAAATATTCATCCACAGAGAGCCGTGAGAGTAGCTTTGCCGCTTACCTAACGATTTTTGTCCACCCAATTATTTCCCTTTCCAAGTTAGGCGTACGTGAGGTGTGGCCCCTGTCAAAATTAAGTTGCCAGTTGATGATTAACTTCAGTAATGACCTTGTAAAGGTCGCATTTTCTGCCCTGATGTAACTGTGTGAACCCTTAAGTTGCAACTACACAATTTTTTGCGGGGTGCATGGAAGGACTACAGGTGAAGACTAACGATTTCCGAAAGTCACATCTCAACATTGACGCCATGGTGAAGGCCGTTGAGATGGTGCTTTCAAAATTCAACCTTCCGAGGCAGGTCAACCCACTGCTATTGTTCCTTGCAAGTAGAGGTTCTGAGGATGGAGGGACAAGACCCTTTAAGTCTAATGTGAAACGTTTTGGTTATCGCCTCTAAAATGTTGATTGACTTGATGTAAACCGCCATTGTATTGCACGTTTTGACTGAGCTTTACCAACATATTATCACAATGAATGAACTGAGTGGGCACCTAATCATAACATTGATTAGTTCATATCCGGAAATTAAACATAATACTGCTGAAACAAGGACTTCGCACAAACATGTTGCAAATAAGTGCATTGATAACGCTTTACCATAACAAAGCGCAGCTTGCAATATCCTTGTCTAGCAGGGTATCTTGAGACGTAGTCTTAACTACAGCCTTTTTTAAGGTAGCTTACACATCGATCTGTAGCTCACCTCGTTTCATCGATCTGAGCAGCACGAGAGAAGTCGTCTTATGATTGCTACTGAACAATAGCGATCACAAGACTGGGACTAGTGGTATTTGTTTTGAATTATTATTATTATTCTGTTTCAGTCCACTGACTATTGGTGTTTGCTTGAGTTACAGGTGGAGCCACGGTTGAAGGAAGGGATCCAAGATAACCTTCACTCTTATCTTGCATCTCTCCATGAGCTTGAAGATGCCATGTCCTTTTTTGAGGCGCATCCAGGACTTAAACATGGGGAAGTTTTGCTCAGCCACGCCAAGGGCCTTCGAAAAGAGGCATTGGCAAAACTTTTAGCACAATTCTCTGAGGTGCTTCAAGCTCATGCGTGAGTGCTCTAAATATGCCTATTCTGATTTCAGCGAGCAAAGGCTATGATTAAAATGGCCATGGCAAGTTGGCATGCACGCATGCTACCTGCAAGGTCCTTTTAATTTTGAAAGGTAGCTTCTTACAACTGATGAGGACGAGCAAAGGGTCTATTGCTGTTGACTGTTAAGCTAACTGTCATACACTTGCTTGGGAGCCCTTGGATCAAGGATGCAGGTTCTCTACTTTGGTGAATGCTGCATTGTGCTTGCATGTCGGTTTTCTCGAATAGTTTCCTATGCACAGTACTGCGCAGATGTTTTCAAATGACCATGTCACATTGACACTAAGTGCAAATCCGAATTTGCATTGCTATGTACTTTGCTGAACTTAAAGACACGGTTCCATGAGTGTGAAATCGTTTACAGAGCACTGTGATTGTCTGCTGTGCCAATTGTTCCTCTGTGTCGCCAATTTTTTAAGCCCTTTCAAAGTATTGGAACGTGTCGTTCAGCGCGTTTGGACCAATAGCTTATCGTTTTCTTGGAGCAACTTCCTGCTTTGTGCTAGTGACTCTCTGCTTCTTGTCAACTATTTCACTTCGAAGACCAGATTATGTGGTGATGAGGTCAGTTTTTTGCACTTTTTGCTTGCAGAAAAGAGTTGGATCAATCAGTCTTGTTTGAGGCTCTTCCAAAGCAGCAGATTGGGCAGCTGGAAGGCTCCCAAGAAGGTCTAGAAAGGGAGGCAGCCTCTAAAGTGGACTTGAGCAATGAAGCAGTCGGAGGAGATACGGCGGATTCGATGAAGGCAGAAAAGCAGGAAGAGATGCAGGCCTTGCTGCCTGCCAGCATTGTCGAGACCTTGCATTTGGTTGCCGTACAAGCCGTTGCTTCTGGAGCAGCTCAGGAGTGCATCCTCTCATACAGGTGATTGGAATCCCTTTGTTTTTTTTTTTTTTTAACTCTTTATATTCTTCCTTGCTGCGTAGGGATTATGCAGCTTGTTGGAAGGACAAAGGAAGTTATGAACCTGCTTGAAAGCCAAGTGTTGGGAATATTTGTAGGATTTTGGAATTGGCAGGGTGTGGTTCAATAGCTGTAGAGGGGATTGGTGGGGTACAGGAAGGCGCGACGTGAATGGATGGAGCAGATGCTCAAGCGATTAGGAATCGAGGATTTGAGCAAAGAGGAAATTTTTCGAATGTCTTGGGAATTACTGCAAGAGAAGATCGGCAGCTGGATAGAGCAGATTCGGGTTACGGTGAGTTTTAACATGTTGATTTGGCAAACGGCTTTTGCTTTGCCTGCTGCTTGTTGGATCAACCAAAGGAGTGGTTCCAACAGGGCAATATGGAACAGTGCCGATGATTGAGTTGCAGCCATACTCAAGTGTTGGATTGGGTGAAGTTTGGACGGTGATTAGAGGCTTCTTGTCATGCTTGATGGTTTTGTACGATGGCAGTTATTTTTTACTCAGTATGGTCTTTTACGAAGCGGCTTTTGTCTTCTTCTATCTTTCCCTCTTCTTTTTTCCACAGTTTCTTATGCAGTTCAATGGTTCTTGTACTTGGCGATGTCTTTTGTATGTTAACCATTTCCTTCTTTCGCAGTTTTAGTCTCTCTCTCGCTCTTTCTCCCTCCCTTTCAACGTGTCATTTTAACCTTAGTGTGTTTCTTTCGTCGACCTTGAACGCGGCAGATGATGGTCCTATTCGTGGGGGAACGAAAGCTTTGCGATGCCGTGTTTGAAGGCTTGGATCCCCATCGCGAGCAGATCTTTGCTGAGGTGGTTGAGCACGGTGTCGGCATGTTGCTTACTTTCGGAGAAGCAGTTGCTGACAGCCACAAGGCACCCGAAAAGCTGTTCGTCCTCCTAGACATGTACGAGACCATGAAGAAACTCCTCCCACAGGTAGATTGTTGCCCTTTGCTCTTATCAGACAACTCCGTAACTGAAACTCAAAATGCTCGTGATGACCCATACTCCTTTTTCTATGCAGTCGTTTGAAGTCCGTTTTGTGCCCCTGTCACTCCCCATTGAGAGTCATTCAGCTATTGGATGCATGAACGTGTACCCACCCCTCTGCTTGCAGATGGAGATGGCCTTTGCAGGGAAGGCTTGTGCACCCGCTTTTGAGCGCGCGCAAATGCTCTTGCAAAGACTTGCTGGTAGTGCTCAAAGCACATTTGTTGAGTTTGAGAGCGCAGTGGAGAGGGATACCCACAAGGCGACTGTGGTCGATGGGACAGTGCATCCTTTAACCAGCTATGTGGTCAACTACGTCAAGTTCCTCTTCGAGTCAGTGCTTCCCTTCCCCAGCCAGTTTCTGTCAGTTCAAAGATAAGAAAATGCTCTGGAATGAATGGTCGGATGAATGAGCGATGGCTTCTTTTGAAAACCAAAGGAGGTGTCTTGCGGGCGATCTTGGATGAATGCAGTTACGAGTCCACTCTCGCACAGATTTTTGAAAAGGATGACAAGGGAACGTCCTTGAAGGCTGGTGAGAGTAAGGCTCAATCTCGACTGGCAGTGGCGACAAAGCAGATTCTGACAGTGCTTCTTAGCAATCTGGAGGCCAAGGCGAAGACTTACAAGGATCCAGCTCTGATGCACATTTTCCTCATGAATAATGTGCATTACATGGTCCGAGCTGTGAAAAGGTAAGTATCTAGCCCTCCTCGCCGCACCCAAAAGCGAATAACGCCAGTATTCTGATACAGTTCTTAACTTTCTCGAGAGTCACTTAGGATACTCGGTGTGCATAGTGGAAAGGACCCCCTGCAGCTGATGGTTGGCGTTCGTGACAAGGACATCAAATGCAGCTCCGTTCTGTGCTAATCTTGTCATCTTGCTAATCTAATCATAGGTGTTTTGATGAGTCTGACAGTATTTCTCCTGAAACTGATAGTTTCAGACTGTGATATGCTACTGACAAGGAGACTAGGGTGGCAACAGATCAGAGGTGGCCGCTCAGCTTTTGGGGACAGACTGGTTAGAGAGACATCGGCGTGTTGTTCAGCAGCATGCGTCGAGCTATCAAAGGACGGGTTGGGGCAAGGTGGGATTGCTTTCTAGCAGAGACTGCCCCCTTGGTTGGAGGGCTCGCTTCTGTACTGTTTTGCTGTGCGTGGTTACTTCCCTTGCTTGACCATTCCTAATTAGTGGTAGTTGGGGCACCATCTTTACAACGTTTCTGGAGAAAGTATTCTTTAGCTGCACTAGCACATGTAGAAGAATTTCAGAGATGTGGCAGGTTACAATAAAACGCCGATTTGAAGTTGTTGTTTTCAGAAGAGTATTGCGACGCTGTGGGTTGCGGGCAGGTGATAGGCCACGTTACAACGCAAGGTCTTCCCCCAGAGAGCACTTTGACGAAGAAAGCAATAAAAGAAAGGCAGGTTCTCCATCCCACAAATCTTTACTCATCGCGTTGCGGCCTTGCTGCTCTTGCATCACTGAAGTGAATTAGTACATCAATTGAAAGTCAGCGAGGAACGAGCTTTGATGGAAGCGTTTCAGCAGTTAGAGCAAGAGAGTGTACGAAGCCAAAGTTTTGCTGCCTCTTTGAGGGCTTTGTCATGCCATTTGGATGGCAATGCATGCGAGGAATTGAGCGAACTGTCGAGTGACACGCATTCAGGCTACAACAAAAGAGAGAGAAAGCATCAAGGGTTACAAGTGTTTTTAAACAAATATTCAATTTCCAATCTACTAAAACACCATGTTTTGCGTGATAAGGCTTGAGCAAGTCGGTGAACGTGTAGGCCTGTCCGTTACAGTCAAGTTCCATTATTCCAGAGGCAATTTCGTTGTGACAAAGAACCTGACCTAACAGTGCAATTCCTCAGTGGCTAAAAAGAGCTTCAAATGGTGGAAGAAGGGTGGTCGTGGATTTTAACCAGGCTAAACCAAGACCTGAATGGAGTTGCAGATTCAGAGCGTTCAATGCGGCTGTGGAGGAGCTGCATGCGCGGCAGTCGGCTTGGAGCATTCCTGAGTCGTCTTTGCGCGAGGCAGTACTGCTCGCAGTGGGAGAAGTGCTGCTGCCTGCTTACTCTGCCTTCGTGCGCCGCTGCACGTAAGCCGAACTCGTCTGCGCATCTTGATAGTTTCTGAGCTCTCAGTGCGTTGCAAAACTATGCTTTTTTAAAGTATCCCGAATGCTGCCTCCTGATAGCTGGAGCATTTGCTGGGTGACACAAAGGGAAGGCTTTGAACGGGTTGTGTGGGTTCTCATCGTGGGCCTCTTGTGGCAGGCCCATACTGGAGACCTATTCAACGTCCGTTGAAAAGTATATGAAGTACAGCCAAGAGCAGTTAGAAACCTTACTGCAGGAGTTCTTTTCGGGAAACTCTGCGACATCGTCGCGATGATCTTTGAGCATCTTTCAACTGTACCCATGAACCCACCCTTGGGCCACCAAGGGCGGTCTCCTATTTCCGGGCATTAGTCATTGTAATTTATCGATTATATTTTTCGACAGATTTTCACATCGTACATAAAGGAAAAACGGACACTAAAGTGTGAAATCTCACCGATTTTCTTACAATTTGACATGAAAGAGCTCAGACCTTCATTGTAGCATCTCTATGCTGTGGCGAAGAATGTAAACACTGCCCTGATTCGAATCCGAAGGGCCTCAGATGCCTTGAACGAAATCATCTAAGAAAAATTTGCAAGGTCTCTCCAACACTTGGTTTGGTGCAAACAACCCAGTTTCTCCTTCAGACATTTTTTCGTCCTTTTTACGACTGCTTCTTCCAATAAGAGGAGCATGACAAGTGACGGAGGGGGTGGCCTCACTCAGGCTCGTGCTGTACCGTAAAACCGAGCAGGTTGAGAAATTGAGAAACGAGTTTTCTTAATTTCTCAATTCTGAATCTTATTAAATTGAGGAAAAAAATTAGGAATTCATTTCTCATTTCTCAAAATGAATCGTGTTCACGAATATAGGGTTTAATTTTGAGAAACTGGTTTTGAATTTTTTTTTTTTTTGAGAAGCCAAAATCTTTGAATTTCTTTTTTTCTCAACCTGTTCGGTTTCACGGTACTCCAAAGCTCACTAGCGGCAACCTTAGGTGTCGCATCGCGGGCGCCTTTTGGTTTAGGTCTCACGACCGTCCTCCCGAGAGGGCTGAGCTTCCTCGCCGCCATGTTCCGCATGAGGGTGGAGGAAGCGGATATGGTGCAGAATGTTAGGCCTGGGATGGTGGTGGAAAAGAGACTGCACGTTCTCACCAATCTGGAGACAAAGTTGAAGATAGTTATTGCGCCAGAAGCCACTGTAGACGATGTGAAAGGTAGATGCACCCAGTCGAGCCAGACATGCAGCCCCACTCCTGTTCTGCTTGAAGTCTTTGGACCTTTCCTCTAGGAATGCGTCATGGCCTTCAATGGCAGGCATTTGGCTTCATTTGTCCTTTTGTATCGGTCTGTCAACCTGGTACATCCTTTCCCGTAACTGCCGAGTTCACAACTTGTCAGACTTCCGTCCAATTGTATCTTTGAGATATCTCGTCGGTATGTTATGAACTGCACATCTGTCTCTAAGGCTTGTCTTGGACTTGATTCAAGGCGGTTTCAGCCGTTGAGCTCAGATGTTGAGTTTCAACTCACAGAGCATTACTCATTTGACGAAGGGGCGCGGTTGGTTTGTCCAGTTCTTGTGACAAACGACCACAATCAACAATACCCGGAGCATGGCCAAATTAAGGTCACGTCTTTGGAGGTAATTTGAAGTTGCTTTTTCCAAGCAAAATGATATTCAAATAGGCAGGCAATCATGGAGCCATCGGGTAGGCATATAGGTGCGGTGGCAGGCGAGCAGTGATTTCTGTGTTGTGCTTAAATTTTTTCTGAGGACACTTGTGGCTGCTCGAGTAAGCGAGCAGTCTATGTTCTGTTCGGGACAGCACCATGTGAAGGTCCGACTGTTCTGCTGAGTCAATTTTTATGCACTTGTTCAATGATTGCGAGCTTGCCCGCACCGGCCATATGTATGTTTGAGCTTTATCCATGGGAAATTACAAGACGTCAACAGAGGAAGGTTTACTCTAAAAGAATCGAGCAACAATTATATGCCTCTTTATTTTATCTATTCAGGTGATTTTTCTCTCTGCTGTTTGAGAATGGATTGAAGTTCTCACAGTCTAAAATCTAAAGAAGCGAGCCACCGGTCTTAAACACTAGCAATTTACAGGATAGGAACAATGCCGTCCGACTTTTCTAGCTCCTTTGAGTAAACTGGTTATTCAAGCAGAAGGTGTCGCTCGATTCTGCAGGTAAATTGTCTGAAGGAGAGCGAATTGATGGACACTCTGTAGGGTGTGCTTCGATTGACTCTGCATTCCGTGATGGGGCATTTGGTACAATGGCAGACGTTCACTGGGTACCAGTTGAGGGGATCGCAATATATTCAGCGCCTTATCGGAGATGATGAAGTGGTGGTGGCCGTCGTTCACAGAGAGGAGAGGAGGCAGCAGTGAGTGGATCACTCTTAAAACCGCATCTTAATAGCCTTTTTGCCGGAGGTTGGGACCTTTTTGTATGGCCTTTCAGGCCTTTCTTTCAGTGGCCTCATTCTCATTCTCATTTTAACTTGTCATGTCGTCTTTCTCACAAGTTCTTCAGCGCCTGATTTCGAAATGTCAGCAGCAATTCCTAGAAAAGGGGATTTGTTTTACCAATGTGGTGGAGTACTATAATAAAGATCAGATGTATTCTTTGCCTACAACTATGTTGCGTGTTATTAAGTAGGTGCCTACAACTGCCTTGTCTCATTTTCGAGTCCATGTGAGGCTCGAGATTCAGTCACGAAGATGTTCGATAATTTGAAGTTTCTGGAGCGTAGTTTCTGGCGTAGTTTTCCGCTCTTAGCTTCGTTCTATTGTGCTTGGGTCCTTTGCGACCAGTCCCTCGTGGTTCCACATCATGCTTTGTCCATGTACATTTAATGGCTTCGCCATCGTGAGTTCAATGAAATTTTCTTTTTCTGGAGCTAATTGGTGTTGGTGACCGTCCCCGTGACCGTCCCCGTGACCGTCCCCGTGACCGTCCCCGTGACCTTCCCCCTTTCCCTGCTCGTGCGTGCCCAACATCGGCAACCTGCGGCTGCTTCTCGAGCCTTCTCTTGAGTTTTGCTCATAATTGTCGTTAGGTCGTTTGAACCGGTTCACTTCGGTTTTACATGTCGAATCGTTCACATACATTTGATGGCATGGCCATCGTGAGATTAATGCCGAATCCATCCTTTCGGAGGCTCACTAAGCTCACAAGTCACACTCGAAGCAACAAAAATATAAGCAGAATCTTTCATTCCTGAACAGTACAACACGGGAACAGCTGTGCAGCCAACCATGTCTGGGTGAGGGAGCTCCGCGAGTGTGGAACCACCGTCTGCGTTGTGCTCCATTGCCCGTTCATTCACGGCCCATTCCTGTGGCGGCAGGCGCCGTGGGACAGCAGCCCCCATAGCCTTGCTCCTTGCTCTTAATTTTCAAATTGTCAGTCCCTGCCTGCCCGCCCGCCCGCCTCGTCGGGTGCAGTGCCGCCCGACAGGCCGCCGACCGACCGGCCGGCAGGCGCACCGCCGGAACCTCCCGCAGACCTGCGCGTCCGTACAGCACGCACCGACCTCGCCGCTGCGGGTCTATGGCCGCTCTATGCGACCCACAGTAATGTTACCGTAGAGTACGCGCCTATCGCACATGTGATCATGTTCGTACTGTACGAAAGAGAGGGATCCGTACGTGTGTGTGTATACGGACGCCGTTGCGGTCCGCCATGGCACATTTCTGTTGCAGTCCCTCGCTCGCTCCGCCCGCCCTCGCCCTCGCCCTCGCCCTCTCCCTCTCCCTCCCTTCCGCTCGGCTCGCTCTGCTCGCCTGCATCCTCCTCCTCCTGCTGCTTCCTGTGGAGCGCTATCGATGCGCAATACGGCCTCCTTACGTGCTGATTCACGATCTACGTGTGTTAAGGAGTATTGGAGAGAGGTGTGCTGAGTCGATCACAGGTTTTTTGTGTGGAGGGAAAGCTGAACGCTCTGGCTCTTTTCGAAGAATGTCGCCCTCTGTGTTGCCGCATAGTAGCGGCAGCTGGAGCCACCGGGCCCGAATAAAGGCATTCCTTCCCTTGCTTTCAGACAGGCACAACGGTCAGGCTCCTAAAGGACATCCTGGCCGCCACAGCGAGCTTGGATGGCGGAGAGTTCGGTATTTCTTCTTTTACGGCCTTTTGCCATTTTCCGTCATGATGTTCTACTTCCGCATTGCCAGCTCGAATGCATCGGCCAGCGGCCTTCCCCACCAAGACCCTTTGGTAGGCGATCCTGAATACCATCCTGTCATCCACCATGTGATCCACACACGACTTACTGTAGGGAAATTGTAGGATCTGCACGCGCGTTGCTTTCTTCTTGCAATTTGTCCCATTTTTTGGACACCGCTCACGCTGACCCGTAGAATCTCTTGTCTAGCGGAATGCAATATGGGAGTCGTGGTTCAGATGCTTTCTCAGGCAGTAATTCGTCCGCTTAGTTGTCTCTATATTGAAGCTGGATGTTACATTTCAGGGTAGCTCCCTAGGCCTCCCACACATATGCCTTGCCTACTTTACGTAGTAATTGGGCAAGAGCGACGATTTTCATTTAGACTCTGCAGCAAGTTGCGGTAGAGCTGAAGGATTATGCCGATGTTAGCCTTCCAACTCCCCTCGGCTGTTCTTACTTCCTCCAACATCAAAGTGGAAGTACAGAGACAATCTTAAGTTGGAGGAGTGTCATATGTTTTTCCGCTCGTAGGCGTATACATAATTTTTCTTGTGTTAATCCCTCATGTTTGTTTTTGAAGTCACGTCAGTCTTCAGTAGAGTTTAATTGCAACTCAAGTTTAAAGAGGCTGGTACCTTTCAAGGTTTTTCATCCATTCTTTCACTTCTTGACAAAGCACGCAGCCTAAATTAGTCAGCTAAGGCAAGAATGGTCACTTAAGCAACGCACGTTCTTGCACAATGTTCCTTTCTTATCCCATATAGTGAATCGGAAAGAAAAGTTTTGCTATGTGGAAACGCTGGGCAAGTTTCTTGCAATTCTCCTTGCCGATTTCTCCAATAGTTGCGGACCCATTCTGCCGTCTGGTATGCCGGTGGAGATTTCTAACTTAATCCTTTAATGTGATTTGAAGTTATGCTTAAGCTGTACAGAACGAACAGCCTAATGAGACCAGCACTTGTGGACAAAAAGGAACAATCTTGAGTATGTGAGCTGAAGTGTATTTGTAAGGTATGAACTAATTAGTCTATTTTTTAGATCAAAGCACTTATCATATTTGCGAGTCTGAAGCTCTCTTTGTTTACCTATTTGAGTCATTTGCTATTAGGTGGCCTGCAGATGCAAAGCGGACCTTCTTTTTCAAGGCAGATATAGCAGGAAAGTCAATTCCGAAGATGAACTTGATAACATGGTCCCGAGTAGATCTCGAGCGTTGGAAGCTTTTTCTAACATTAGGAACCACTGAAGTAGAGGCTGCCTAGATGCAGTACGCACATAATGAAAAGGAGTATTTCAGTCATGGACGCGTATGACTATGCAGGCGTTATGGCTCATGCATGCCACAACAATAAAGACGATTTCAAGTTTGTTGCCTAGTTTGTTGAGTGAGAATGTGTTTCTTCTCGGTGCTAGCAACATTGATGCCTATATAAAGCCGCCAGAAGATTAAAGAGAGATGGCCCAGCTTACAGAATGTGCAGTGTTTTTCTGGAGCGGAGAGAGTGTTGCAGAGAGGACTAAAGTTGGGAAGTGTCTTCACATAGTCGCTTAGGCCATTCTTTAAGGTCTAGGTGCAAAGTCGGGCCTGAAACGAAAGGTAAGTGAAGTTGGCAATCATGTACTGGGACCATCTGGCAGTACTAGTTCATTTGTGAACTCGTTTGTGCAAGCAGGAACAAGTGTTCAGAAAACTATAGAGTATCATGCCTCAGATCAGCACGTTAGACAAACGTGCCATCTACATGCAATAGCATAGTCGTAAAGGACTAGAAAGAGGGGGAAGCCTTGGAAGGTAGTGTGACTAGTCCCTTTGCCATTGTTAGTGTGACTTTCCGGATTGTTGTCAAATTTCAAGGACTCATTGGGAGAGTGATTCTTGTTGTGTTGCTGCAGGTCAGACAAAGACTTGACCAACTTCCTAGTGCTTTCATAAGTGATATTGACACGATGTTGAAAAATACGACTTTCTTGTACTTTGATGACAAGGTGCATGCATGCGTTTCCATCACCAGTCGTCCTTTGGCACCAGTAGCAGCCCTCCATAGGACGACAGGTCAAATGCTTTGCACAGACTGAAAGTGTCAATTCTTTATGGTCGGTGTGCGGGTTCCATATGTTCAAGTTCCAGTAAGGCAACTTCACAACAACTTTGACCGCACGATCTTACCATGTTCGGCCTCTGGGCAATGACTTAGGTCGCTGTGCTGATGAGGGATTAGCGATTGGTGGAGTTGGCCTCAGGACCCTGAAGAGGAGCAGAGTCTGGTCAACGATCAAATACATCCATGCACAAAGAGGCCCCCGAACTGGCCACGTATGTGCTTTTCATGGCTCTAGTTTAGACAAAAAGGGTGGTTAAAGTCCTGCAGTGTGTGCAGATGTGCTATTACTCTTGCATAATCCACGGTAGTTCATAAGTGAATTGGTAAACATCGTAAACTCTACGAAAAAGTCCGCATCATATCAGAGGGATTGCAATGGTTGGTCAGCACCGGTAGGGCTCAGCAGGGTTGAATGGTTGAGCTTCTATTTCTGACGCTTGTGAAACTCACAAGCTCGGCTGCGTTGCCTTTGCTTTTGCTTGCTCCTTCTAGAAGCGTGTGCTTTTGTTACACTCTAGTGAATGCATATGAGCATATGCACATACGAGCCAGCCTAAAAGAAGGCGTTCTTGTGTCTACTTGCATGCAGCTCCCCCTAAGAACACAAATGGATATCTCTTGGTGCGCTCAAATGGAGGTCTGAACCAGATGCGAGCTGCTGTAAGTGCCAAGAAAGGCAGTCCATTTGATCCGAGCAACAGCCGTTTTGCCTATGATTGGAGATCTTATTGGAGGTCTATATAGTGAAGCATTTTATCCTGCTCCGACCAGGGAAGCACTTTCTATTGCGCCTTCTATACAAGAAGCAAGAATCCCCCATACTGTGTGTTTCACAAACATTAGGATACCTAAAGATATGGAAGGAAGGTACCCAAGAGTCATGTCTGGGAAATCATTTCCTTAAGAATCTTCCAACACTTGACATCCTAGGGACATGCATGTGTGCATCTTGGGAGCAAGCTCTGCTTGCCTTTCCTTTTTCTCGATATCCAGTTGGCTCGCCTCATACAACTCAATTGCTCTTCTAATGAGTCTCAATGGCGTAATGAGGGCTTGTTTGTGAAGTGCAGATCTGTGACATGGTAGCCGTTGCTCGTTTAATCAATGCAACCATGGTCATTCCTGAGCTTGATAAGACATCCTTTTGGGCAGACCAAAGGTACGGGAATCACTGTTGATGATGCTCAAAGCCCAAGCTTAAGCCAACACCTGTTTATATGCGAGCATGCTACATCGCCAATTCCTTCCGACCCTGAATCCTTCGTCTGTGTCTGTTCTTCGCCGTTGGCAGCAATTTTGCGGACGTGTTTGACTTGCAACATTTTATGGATTTTCTGAAGGATGAGATCAGCATTGTGGAGCGATTGCCGCCCCAATATTCTCACCTGACCAATGACAATGTATATACTATGGACCCTGTCAGCTGGTCTGATACTGGGTATTATTTGAGCGTTTTGCTCCCCCTTCTTAAGAAGCATGAGGTAAGCTCGATTGTAACCAGAACTAATCACTTCACAACGCCATGCTATTTGGGCCCTGGAAAGGCCTATAGCTGCATTTTCAGCAGCGTTATATGATTGTCTTTTGGTAATGGCTCTTCATTGCCGGCTGCAGGTCATTCGGCTGTATCAGACAGACTCGCGTCTGGCAAACAACCCTCCGGATGTGCCTCGGTCCCTGCAGAAGCTGCGTTGCCGTGTACAGTTCCATGCGCTGCAGTTCACACCGGCACTTCGCAGGCTGGGCAAGAAGATAGTACGGCGCCTGCACAAGCAGGGTCCTTTCATTGCCCTCCACCTGCGATACGAAATGGACATGCTTGCCTTCACCGGATGCACTCATGGTTGCACCAAGTCGGAAGAACACAACTTAACCAGACTGCGGTAAGTGAATGGGGTTCCTTGTGAATTTCAAGATTACCTCTGGTTGTTGCCCAGCCCTTTTCAATGTCAGTCAAGATATGCGAAGGACGATCAGCATTTGCCTGCCTTAGTAGCTTTTGATAGTAGAGTTCGACAGCTGACGCCGGGTAGTTGTACGCTTCAGCTATCGAACTGCACGATGGAGAGAAAAGGACATCGATGGGGTGCAGAGAAGGCATGCGGGGGAGTGTCCCCTGACTCCGGAAGAAGTGGCCCTTGCCCTACGAGCTATGGGATATAACAGGAGCACGCAGATTTATGTTGCCTCTGGGAAGATTTATGGAGGCAAGAGGAGGCTTGCACGGTTTCTCTCAGTATTTCCCAACACGGTATGTGTGGCTTCTCATGTTAGCTAGGCTCATGTGTGGAGAAGAGACAAGCACGAACCCTGAAAGCAGCTCATTGAGCACTGCCATCGCCGCCTCATCCTGAATGATATGGCTTAGCAATGAAATCATATGTTTTGTATAACCTGCCATGCGCTATGCAACAGTTGGCAGCGAATGTTTCTGCTTGCAGATGCTGTAAGAAAGAACCTTCTGCATTGTCTTGTTTGCTAGATTTTTTTTTGCTGAACTCCTCTCATGTTACTGTTCATCCTGCGCAGCTACGCAAGGAGATGCTCGTTACAGCAGACGAGCTTGCTCCTTTTCGCAACCATTCATCGCAGTTGGCAGCTCTGGATTACATGGTGTCGGTTGCTGCAGATGTTTTCCTCTCGACTTTCCATGGCAACATGGCACGATTGGTCGAAGGGCATCGAAGGTGAGAGCGTGGTCTATTGAATCTGAACCCTGGCGACGTCTGTAGTGGATTTGATTGAACACTAGCCTTTGGTGAAGGAGCATCGCCACTGCAGAGGCGGCCTCCGTCCTTGAAGCTTGTGTCAGGGATTGTAGAGATTTACCAAACTATGCTGGTCCAAGTGCTGCATGATGTGTGGATGGCAGCAGTCATCCACACACCTTGGATGGTGGTTTTTTGCCTATGGCAGCAGCTTTTTACTGTCTTCGTTACTTACGGTAGCAGTGCTTCTCGCCCGCAGATATCTTGGTTTTCGAAAAACCCTCTTACCTAACCGGAAACGTTTGGTGGAGTTGTTTGAGGCGTATGAGAACGGAAGTATTAGTTGGAAGAAACTGTCTGCCAAAGTGGTGAAGGTCCACAAGGACAGGTTAGGCGGGCCAGCGCAACGGTCTGTCGTCCCAGGTCATCCGAAAGAGGAAGATAACTTCTTTCAGGTATGCTCGTTCTGCAAGCTCCTCCACAGCTGATTAGGTACGGATGCAAAGCATTCCCTTCCTCGTTTGGTTTGGTCGATCATCTCACATGGACCTCAAATTTAGCTTACTGAAAGTGTGCATATGTGTCATTGAGTTGTCAACAAATCCGCTTTTGATAGCAACCATTCCTCTCCCTGCACCTCCTCCTGCCCTCCTCCCTCCTACTTTTCCCCTTCCCCTCTGGGCTCAAGGAATCCCCCAAGTAATTCTTGCGATTACCAGTAGCAAGGGAGAGACTAACAACACCCTTTGTGGGGTGTGACGCACAGAATCCTCAGGAGTGCATCTGCACGAATGAGGAATTGGAGTCAGGTCTCAGCGATGACGACAGTGTCGACCTGCACCACGCACTGACAGAGACAACATCACAGCTTCCCGCGCTCGAGTCCCTAAAGGCGAATCCACACACAAACACAACTTTGCCCAAGGACTCTCATCAGGGAGAGCAGGTCAACAGAAAGCTCGAAGGAAAAAAGGAAAAGTTTGCGCTACATAAAGGAGGAGATGACACATTACAGGAGGATACGGGCTTGCAAGGCGTATCGCAGAGTAGCCATGAAAGTAGCGAGAACGGAGGAAGTGCAGTTGAAGAGGGGGGGTTAGATAGAACGATGTTGGCGTTGTTGAACCAGCGCCATAATTTATCTTCAGTGTAGCCATGTAAATTATGATTTTTCAGAATACAAAGCATTGATTCTTCACGTCCTTTGTCTCAAATTCTCTGGACAGTGTGCAGTCTGTGCAAGTGACTCTTCTCATCTGTGTCGATTGACGCCAGCGGACTATTTTTGTGCACTGTTGACCACTTCACGTGTGGTTTTCTGTATGTAAATTATTTGAATACGTGGTGGATAACCTATAAGGACAGCATGAGAGCTCACGTGAACCCAATGCTTTGGGATGGGGAATACAACTCGGTAGGACTTCGAACGTATGAAGGTGACATGGGTTACAGCACTCATGTATTCTACAGTTCACAAAACCAAATGAACATAAATGAAGATACTCAAGGTATGCCATGTTCCAAACGAACCTTGAGACTGCACGCACTCTGAACGCTATTCATAGCCACAGCCACAGGATCGCTACCAAGGACCTCAAACGAATTCCAGAAGAGTTTTTCGGAAGAATATTAAGACAAAACAATCACAGAGCAGTTGAAAAAGACATGCGCCAGTAAATTTGCGTTTCTGTCGTCTGCCCGATACGATGTGTTATTGCCATTGAAGAGCCGCGGACTTTTTGAACAAAGAACAGGAGCCAATCAATAGAAGCACGTTGCATGCAACACTGCGCATGAGGCCATAAAAGTGAAGATTGTGCAAAGAACTGGAATAATCGCAAAAGGACAGCTTGAAGCCCCGCAGATTGGTGACACCAGCCAGGCACAACTATCAGCAGCATATGGTTGATCTCAAAATGCCGTGGCTTACTACAGCGATATTACTCGGAGGAGCTCACCGCACACGTCGTCTAAATGTAATGGTAACAAAACATTGACGCCACAAGTTGGAAGAGTCATGGACGAAAATCTAAATGATGCCTCAATCAAATAATCTAGGGACGACTGTCATGATGATGGGGCCAACACTTTCTTAAGTTTCTCTGCTTCAATATACGCAGTTGTGTAAGGCAGGAACTCTTCTGCATGCTCGCCTGCCACGTTAGTAACGCTGTCTGCCAGCTTCACAATATCCATTTTCTCGTCAGAGGAAAGGTCACGGACAAACCGCGCAGGTGTTCCTGACCAAAGCTGGCCTCCTGGAATAAGTCGCCCTGGGGGCACAACCGAGCCGTCTCCAAGAATAGCATGCTTCTGTACAATGGATCCCTCCATCACCACGCAGCGGTGGCCGATAACGACCTCATCCTCTATACTGCATGACCTCAGGCTGCACTGCGAGCCAACGGTGACATATCTGCCGACGGTGGTCTCAGCTGAAAGGCCCGTAGGAGAAGTCTCACTGGCGTGTATGATGGTCTTCTCACCAACGCTTGAATAAGCTCCGACACGAATGGAGTTCAGATCTCCCCGCAGCACAGCGCCATACCACACAACTGCACGATCTTCGACCACCACGTCGCCAACAAGTGTGGCATTAGGAGCCACCCATGCGTCCACCGCTACATCAGGCACCTTGTGATTCAAAGCCATCAGCTGCCTGTGCCTGTTGTATATCTCCTTTGCGGCCGCATTTTCCACAGAGGTTGAAAATCCTCTTGCGACTCCATGCGCCTTGCTGAACGCTACCAGGGAGACGGGCCTGCAGACTTCCTGCTGAATACCTCCAGCAAGTGAAGAGCCTGAAACCGCGCGCCGAAGCAGGCGGCGGTAGAGAACGACAGACCTCCTTGGGAGCAGCCCTGCCATGGCTGCCGTCCTCCCTCAGCAGCCACACGCGCCTCTCTCTTCTTCAGGCGCATCCCTCGATTAGGGCAAACGCGACATTGAGCCAACTAAAATAATTTCACACTTGGCCAAACAAACAGCCCATCGTTGAAAAAGGTAGAAGTCGTACTTCCGGGCAGGTAAAAATTTCAGAAAAAAAAATTGGTCCGGTTTCCTTTTTCACAAAAAGTGGTTTGGACTGAGTCTTGGCGGGCGCCCTGAGGGGGGAGGGAGAAGAGGAGCGGTGGGAGAGGGGGGAGGGCGCCATGGAGTTCAAAGCGTGCGGGAAGCCCATTGAGTCCGTGCTCGAGCGCGTGCTTTCCATGAATATTGTCAACTCTGTATGTCCGCTTTCCTCGTTCCTCGGCTGTTTGGCATATGGCTGGCAGTAGCGCTTTTTGCTTGTATTCCTTCATTTGTGTGAGGAGCCAGCAGCTTCACTATGCTGTTAGATTCTCGGCAACCCTGATCCTTCACTTGCAGGGCTTGTCTTGTATGCGTCCCTTAATGGAGGGGAGTATGTCTTGCTTTCTTTGCAGGATTATTTCAAGGAGTTGTACCGCGTAAAGACGTACGAGGAGGTTGTTGACGAGATTTATGAACACGTAGACCATGTGGAGCCGTGGATGACAGGAAACTGTCGCGGACCCTCCACTGCTTTCTGCCTTTTGTACAAACTTTTCACTTTGAATTTAGATGGTAAACAAGTTCGGGGTTTGCTTGACCACGAGGATTCACCCTATATCCGTGCGGTAAGGAGTATTCGAAATTCTCTTACATCCTCTCATTCTTCTCCTTGTCGGATGGTAGTGAGAGGCCCTTTTACGAATTATTAGACATTTTCTCCGAGTTTGTGTCGCTTTCTGTGTTGTTTCGGTTTAACGAGCATGCGAAATTTGCAATTTGAATGTGCCTTTGATTGAATGCTTGCTTCGTCTAGTTTTCCGCAGCCGGTTTGTGCGGCTTACTGTGCTGCATTTGTTCTGAAGCAGTTGCATTCCTTTTGCAGATTGGCTTCTTGTTTTTGCGGTACTTGGCGGACCCGAAAACCCTTTGGAATTGGTTCGAACCTTATCTGCAAGACGAGGAGGTAAAACTCTTTAGAATGGCATTCTGCGTTTCATGTTTATTGCGTGGTGGGAATACTCTTTGGATTATGTTCTAAATGTTGGTAATTAATCGGTAGCCTGGTCTTTACAAGATTCATAGGTTTAGAAAGGACAGTGGGCCCTTGCGCGTAGATATGAAGACTGCGACTGCCTTGCGACAGCAATGTGGATAAGGACTGCACGCCCTTCACACCTTAAGAAACCTAGCTTGGTGATCTGGCTTATGAAGCTCCCTTGTCCAAGGTGCTTGATTTGGTTATTCTTTGTAGTCGTCGTTTGGCAACGGATTGTCATTTACTGGAATTTTGCTGCCACGGCCAGCAAAACTGTGTGCTCCTGAACGCTTGTGTTTAGGAGAACTGATGTGGGAGTGGGTCCATGTTCAGTTGACCCATGGGTACGGGATTTGACCCTTGGCGGTGCTACGATGATGAGCGGGTGCGATGGGGCTAAGAGTGCGGCATGTTACACTGCAGCAAGGGCCCTGTAAGTTTCATAGGAAGGGCTTTTTGGCCGTTAGCTGTGCCTCGGAGCGTCTGAGAGCTGTGCTTACCAGAATCCTTACTCAGCTTGCCATTCTGTGCTTAACCTTAGCCCAAAGGAGGCTCACGTCTATTCTCTGACCTGATTATTCAGGGCTTCAACACACGGGTGGTCATGTAGAGTAAAGGTTCTATTCAGCACAGCTCTCGTTGCTGTCACATGAAGGCGCATGTATTGAGCCTGATGGCATTGGTTATTTATATAGATCGTGTAAGGGATCGGTCGTCATCGTGAGGTAATCGGGTGTAGCGTGGAATGTGGTGGAGTCATGCGTTTGCGGTCATGTCTTGTTCAGAAGGCTTATGAAGAGGGCACACCAATTCAATGTGGGGAGTTGTTTGCTTCTGTGAATTGCAGGAATTTGCACCTGGATCTAGCAAGAAGATGACGACTATGGGAGTGTACATTCGAGATTTGCTCCTAGGCCAGGTAGGTATGGAAATTTTATCCTTGTTAGAAGCACGCTCAGAATTGAGTTTGTTTCCTGTGTCCATTCGATTTGTCTGAGTTGGCCTATTATGTTTTCGAGCTGCTTCTGTGCTTCAACCACGTTAGACTATTTCTAACAAACTGACGAGCGCTGGGGAAACCCATTTTTCTGCAATTTGTGCATAATATCTATGTCCAATGGTAACTTGCATTTGGTCTGCCGTCTGGGCTGTCTTGCCACGCCTCATGGCTCAAGTGTTTGCTAGTATGTGGCAGCTTGACAGCTGGAGTTCTTGATAGAGTGTGTTGGAATTGGACTGGAAATGAAGTATAATAAAAGGAAAATTGCATTTGAGTTTGGAGTTCTTGTATCTGTCTTTGTGAGGCCATCATCCGCTGACCAGTATTATAAGGATATGTCTGATTGAAGCGTAGCTGGTGGTGATGGACTTTCTCCTGCAGTACTACTTCGACTCTCTTTTTCCTCGAATTCCTGTGCCAATAATGCGGCAGCTCTCTGTCCACCTGGAAGGTTTGAATCTCTCAACACAGCCATCAGGAGTTGCAGCTTCTGCGAGCCGCCTTGGCGCTGATGGCGATGGAGCTCGCCGACCCCCTTCAGTCAAGGCCGCATTGTCAGTTGCATTTGGACAGCGTGCTCCCCATCGAGCTGCAACCAGAGATTCTTCTCCTGTGCGGCGAGGACTAACATCATCCAGAGACCCAGTCCGCAATGGTGCAGAGCGCTCACGTGACCATGAAAGAGGCCGTGATGCAGACAGAGAGCGGGACAGGGATCGTGACAGAGAACGGGACAGGGAGCGTGATCGTGAAGGTGGGCGTGAGCGCTCACGAGATCAGGATAAGGGAAGGGAAGGAAGCAGAGGAGATCACCTTGACCATGACCGCAGTACTGACCGTGATCGCGATGCGGACAAAGAGAAAAGCTATCGTGACAGGAGCAGAGATGATTATCGAGATCGGGATCGCCAAAGGGATCGTTCTCGCTCTGGAGAACGTGGCCGGGCCACTGACAAGGAAAGGGGAAGAGAGAATAACTCTGACAGGGACAAAAACAGGGACAAGGACCGAGATCGTGGCGCTGATAGAGACAGAGGGGGGAGGGATTCCGGCAGAGAGACTAGAAGGGATCGTGATCGTGACCGGGAACATAAGAGCCGACATAGAGATAGACGAGGAGATGATCGTGATCGGAGGGGGGACAGTCCGGACCGGGGTCGCGAACATGACCGCGCTGGTGATAGAAGCCAGCGAGGATCTGAAGAGCCCCGGCCATCCCGTAGTCCTGCTGGAGGCGCAAGCCTGCAGAAGCTCAAGGATTTGTATGGAGATGTGAGCGCCAAGGAGAAGAAGTCGGACACAAGGGCTGCGAATGATCCTTCGGGAGAAGATGTGATCAGACTGGGCGGGTCCACTTGGCGCTGAGCTGATGAGGGCACCTCTTTCTTATGTCAGCAGCGCCTGCTTGGAGTTGCTTTTGTCCATATGCAGCAAGATATGCATAGTCTCTTGCTGATGAGCGTTATAGCAGACATGCTCGTATTGCTTGTGGGCAGACAGAAAAGAAAAGAATAACATGGAGGTTTGTATTCCAACCCTGCGTGCTGCTTGCTTGTGTCCCACCTGTCGGGTAAGGGGTGAGGGATGGGAATTGGATCAAAGTTTGAGCTGGAAACTTTTACTGCCCTCCTCATGTTCTACAGGAAGAAACCCACCTTCTGCAGCTGTCATATATCTCTCATAATCCTTTACGTGTTTCGAACCGTGAACCGTGTCCTCGATATAATTAAGTTTGAAGCATAAGCACACCACAGATGGTCTCTAATGTACAGCTGTTCTATACAAAACGATTCGTATCTCAAGATGAAAGAGCGGTGCTAAAAAATACTCATGTTCGCAAGCGTTCATGAGGAGCGGACACTGTCCCGCATCACAACTTTCCCACTGTCTGCTCAACCGCCCTCTGCTCGTCATCTCCCATCTGCTCCCAAAGCTTGCCGAGTGGTAGCGACATACTATAAGACCGCGTACCGCTTGCAAAAACCAAAGCTAAGCCCACTTTAAGTCCTTGGCTCAAAGCTCAAAAGACATTGTAGACGGAGGGTTTCAGTTGGGAAGGTAAATGAAACGGAAAGTTGAAGAGCAGCAAAGCCCAGAGGATACTTGAAACTTTTCTACATACAAGGATCGTTTTGCCACTAAAACGTTCCTGAGAGTGAGCCACTCTCTGGATGAGTACCACCATGGCGTCACCTGGGCCCCCATCCGGCAAATGGCTGATGTAATATGGGCCTCACTCTGGCGCCATCATGCTCCTTGGAGTAAGGGTATGCCCTCCACTGTGTTCCACAGCCGAGGCAGGCCCACAGCGGAGTGCCCGGATAGTCAATAAGATGGTCCCCTCCCAGCACGAGGCGCTCTTCTCTCAAGCCGACCACCAGCCGTCCCGAAGGAAACCCGTATACGATGGGAACAAAGCGTGCTTCTGCATTTTCCCCCTCTCCCACAATGAACAGGTGGAATTAGCAGACTAGTACTCTTGAGTGAGGTCAAGGTAGGAGCAGGTGCTCATTCGTGCTGAGTTGATCTCCGCCCAACAAACACATCACTCTTTTTAATTGTCGGATCCTGTAGCAGGATCACAGACTAATCGGCAGACCTATTGTCCGTAAGTGTGCACCACCAAAAGGGGGACGCAGCTTCCTATACCCCTCCCAGACACTGCGGCTAAAAAATTCAAGGGACATCATCTAATGACAAAATGACACCCTCGCGCTTATCCTTTAGGCTGACTACGCCAATCACCACTCATATGGGTGGCTGGGCAAAGGTTACTTCAAGCACGGAAGCGTGAGGACTGATGCCAAACCTGCACATTGAGGGCACTGAGAGGCATGCTCGCATGCCAGTCTGCGGTGAAACAATCCCCTCCAGCCGCCCTCTTGTATTGTCTCTACAACTCCGCACTTCTGAATTGCTCCGATTTCCTCCTGCTGCGCCTTGGGTGAGGCTTTGCTGGAAGGTGCAGTAAACCCAGTGGCCATGGAGCCCGACGGAGCATCTTGAGGCTCCATGGAACGCTCGCTGCAGTCATTCAAACTCTCATTGCTATACTCACTCAAATCCCGAGTGCTGCACCCTGCTTCTCCACAACCTTTCTTTAGGGCTGACGACTGACTTTTCAACTGCATTTGCATGTTGGCCTGCTCCTGGATGAATGACAGCTGTTGCTCGGCAGTCCCCACTGCTGAAGAGCCCCATCGCTGCTCGTAGAGTGCCTTCCATAAGAAATCTGAATGAGCTAGCTTGTGCAGTTCCTTACATGACGCAGCCACCTGACAGAGGTCTTGATGGTTTAGGTGGGAGAGAGCTGCATCCAGCACACCTTCCGGAAGCCGAAGCCAGTCCACCTAAAACCCAGCCAGGGAAGCACGCACACCATCAGAGCAACATTCGTGCCAATGTTTCAGCAGAAGCCTGCACTCGTAAAACATCCAAAGGGAAAAGCGGAGACAATTAAGGAAATCATCGCATACGACATACGAAATATCCATGTTCTAAAATCGTCAGCGACAGGCCGAATCCTAAAGTCCGGGCCCTCACCTCAGGTTCTTCCCTGGCATCGTTGGCAGTTCTTTCCGTGGTAGATATCTGACTTCCTTCAGCTTGGCATGCATTCTCTGTGCTTTGGTGCTCCAAAGTTGAACAAGTTGTGGCACGTGTCGAAAGGTGCTGCTCATCTCGCCCACATCCATGGCCGACAGAGGGTGCCGCCGGTAGGGAGCGCCCCCGCGATGAAGGCTTCGGATGAAAGTCAGGGTAGGCTTCAGACATTAATTCCTCACGAAGATAGCGGTTAACTGCGATGCCGCAGAGGAAACGAGTGAAGGTTAACAATGCACAATGAACTAGGGCCAATATTGAACAAGAACAGTTCTGGGCTTGAAACTGGACGCGCGTGAGAAGCGCGAAAGCAGTCCGGCATGTGTGAACGAATGAAGAACCTTAAATTCTGCCATTTACCCCTCAGTGAGAAAGAAAATTCTGGGAACAACGGGCCAACAAAGGAAAATCACCTGCCCAGCTCACTTTCCCCCGCACTGCTCTGAGATGAACAGTTAGCCGCTCGTCACTTGCAAATGGACCAAGAAGATTCTGCGGCGCCAGAGAGTCAATACTTTTGGTCAAAAAGGTTCAGAAAGAGGTAGAAGGAACAGAGACGTGCAAGCGAAGCATATGTATGCTACAGCTTTGAAAACTTTGAAAATCAATAGCAGCCTTGGCCCAAGCTCTTGATGCGAGGAGGTGCGTGCCTGCATTCCTAAGTAACTAGCTAGTCGTAATCCATATCTACGTAAAAAATAACTACAATGCGGTATCGTCAGGTTACAAGGCAAAGTAAGCAGAAGGTTGTTATCTGATGCTTTTGGCACACTCTTAACAACAGCCCCAGTCGTATAGGTGAGCCTTGCGCGAATTTCTAGCATATGCATGTAAATTATCTCAAGCATCGTTTGCGGCAAGTTTGCAGCAACTAAAGCCGTAGGCATTAACGAAAGTCGCTGCGCTTGGCTACTGCTTACTCGCATTTCGAGAAGCAGAGCCTCCTCTCCCTCTACGGAGTCACAAGGAGGAGCCACGCAGACGCCAGAGCCCCAGAGAGAAGGGCTAGTGCGGTTGCCCGGGGCAGGGATGACAGCGGCAGCCATGGCTGCCTGCGTGATGGCGGAACCGGTGGCGCACTTGCAGGCCTTCTCACACCTCGCGCAGGCCGCCCTCGGACCGCAGCGGGCGCGTCACCTTCTTGCGACTACTTTCCTAACGCGCTTTGCAATGAACATGGAAATTCTGCCAGCATGGTTGTGGTGCTTGCCCACAACTTTGCTTCGTGGCCAAGTTCCATCCTCGATATTTCACTCCGGTCTGCCCGCTATTGCAAGTCACAAGCTCCAGCCCTCCGCATGCTTGCAGATGGTCCACTCTTTTGCCCTTTTCCCGGCGACCTGATACCACTGCCATGCCATTCCATGCATGCACGGCTTGGTGCGGCCGCCTCCAAGCATGCCCAATGTGGTCCTGGCGGGCCTAGCGACTGACCATTGCATGGCATGTCATGTCGCGCATGGCATGGCATGGCATGGACGGCGGGTCCCTTCCGCCCCTTCCGTCGCTCTCCCCCGCCCCCGCCCTCGCCCGGAGAAGGCAACCAACTGCCGCCTGGCGGGCGCCGTATTGTTCCGTACGGGGGCGGGGCGGGGCCGCACCTGGCGGGCGGGCGCGCACGAGCGCGGCGCGCGGCGGCGGCTCGCGATTGGCCGCCGCCCGCCCCACGAAGACGCGCTGCGCTTGCTCGCCGCTGCGCTCCACCTGCCTCTCTTTCTCCCTCCCTCCCTCTCGCTCTCCCTCCTTTCCTCCCGCCCTCCCGCCCTCCCTTGTCTATCTCTCATCCTGCCGCCACCGCAACATTGCGCTGCAGCCGCTGGCAAAGGCGCAGAACTTGGCTGTCTGCCTTTCCTGCTCGCGGGTGGGGAGTCGGGGAGGAGTTTGGCGTGTAGAGCGGCTATGGAGTACGTGACAGCTGGCTAAGGAAGGTAGAGGGAATTCGGAGATTTTTGCTTGGTGGCGCTGCAGCTTAAGTGGAACCCATGGTGGGCCGGAAGGTTATAAAATCAGATGGACGTCAATTCTACTGCAGATACACAGAGGGGAAGGCCTCTCCAGAGTGGTGAGCGTGCGATGTCTGTAGTGCGTCTTTTTGACTCCGGAGCAGTGCACATGGTTCGGTATGGCCTTAGCAATAGTGATGAGAATGGAGTTGAAATCAGTAGGAGTGTGCCGGGGCACCTAGAAGCAGTTCATAGTGCTCCTCTGGAAGAGGGTTTCCAAGACAGCCTTGAAAACGGAATGCGGTCGGAGCAACTTTCCAGGCACGGGATGGTGGACGCGCCTCTTCCTCACTTGGACGCTATTCTTTCTGCACCAACCACTTCCATGTTCTCGCCAGCTTCTAGGGTTACGTATAGTGACCGCTTTATTCCGAGTCGATTAGCATCCAGCCTTACAAACTATTCTCTCATAGACAGAGGCCATGCCCCTGGCATTCCTGTGCCATCCTTTAGTAACGAAAGCAGAGAGGACAGTGCAGCTGCATATTCAGCGCTTCTGCGTTCCGAGATATTTGGTGCAGATGCCTCCCTGATGTCCCCTCAAACGCCCGATAGAGCAGGGACATTTCCTCCAAGAGACCCGTCCGCTTCGCCTGCAAGCCCTGTTCGCAACCTATTTAGGTATAAAAATGATAGCCGAGGCACCGCAGGAATGAATGGCGGTATCGGTGGTCTAGACTCGCCGTTTTCTCTCTCGCCAGTTGGCCATGACGGAGCACTCACCGGAGTTCCGAGCACCCCTCGGCAGCTTCCGCGAAAAGTGGCGAGGTCACCCTTCAAGGTGAGAAATTGCGGTTGTGACAGAAGTACTACGCATGGTTGAAGTAGAGGGAATTGGCTAACAGGCAATCGTAGTAGCGTTGCAGGAAGCAAGCAGTAAAAACATTTCGATGTCATAACAAAGGATTGCTACAATACAACGACAAGTAGATTCGCGCTTTGTCATTTGGTTGGCGCCTCTGTCCTGCCAGCCTAGACCATGTCGAGAACTCAGAACTACTCATATGTTGGAATTTTAGGCCTTTGTGAAGACTGTTAGATTCTCGTAGACGTTCTCCGGACGAAAGCCATATCTCTGTGGGGTTCTTTCGGTTACAAAAGCACTATCTGTCTGTCTCCTTACATTCCGCCCTTGTTTTCTTTCATACATCTACTAAGATGTCGCTCATGAAAACCGGCAATTTCTCCGTAGCCATTAGGATGAACATCGCCGCTCGTTGTTATTTGCAGGTTCTGGATGCGCCAGCATTAGCAGACGATTTTTACCTCAACCTCGTGGACTGGTCGCCCCACAACGTCCTTGCTGTGGGTCTGGGCACATGCGTCTACCTATGGAGCGCATGCACCAGCAAGGTGCAGATTTCTGACTTTTTTTTGCTCACTTTATGACAGTAGACATTTTTTTCTGTTTTAAATGGCCATTGAAATACTCTGGGAGGGCCTTCTCTCAGGCAATGGCCGATGAAGATGGTTATCTCTTGGGGCTAAAGCAGTCCTTGCAGTTTCAGTAAGGAACTTTGATGTAAAGAATGGACTTGCAGAAGTATCATTCCAACCACTGCGTGGTTTAGATAAGAAGTTTTCGAGACAAACTTCAGTTTATGGCGGAAAATAGGTTAGTAAGTAGCATGCAAACAAGAACCCCTGTATTCGTTTGCAGCGACCGTGCTGTGATGCTACCTTAGGTGTCTGCTTTTCCTGCATCGACGGTCGTCTGAATTCTGATTTCTCTGGGGTGGCATTACTCCTACTTGCTGATTTTGGTGGTTGCGTGGGTCTTTCGGTTTACTTTCCGTGCAGGTGACAAAGCTATGCGATTTGGGTCCTGATGACACAGTCTGTGCGGTGGGGTGGACACAACGGGGCACATATCTTTCAGTAGGAACCAACAAGGGAGAAGTGCAGGTTAGTACCACAACCATCCATGCAACCAGGTTCTGGCGAAGGAAGTAGGAGCAGTGAAATGAAAGCTTGGTTAGTCTGCCGTGTGTTCGCTCTTCAGAAAGAATGGACGAGTCAGATTAAATATGCTGAAAACTGGAAAAACCCAATGCTGGTTACGTGCACAACGAATTGCACAATAATGGATAAAGTAACAGGGCGCTCGACCTCCGAATTGCGCACTTTTCAGAAAGCCAGTCAATTGGTTCCAAAAACAGAAGGCCTTGAAGAGAGAATAGTGGTGGTGAACGAGGTGTTGCATGCGATGCGTTCTTCTATAAGATAACATTTTTTGCTGCTACTGGCCCTTTGGAGATGGCTGGAAGTAGACTGATCGTTAAAAGGGTGGTCTGACGCAGATATGGGATGCTGCACGCTGTCGAAAGGTCCGCTCATTGGGAGGGCATCGCATGCGAGTGGGCGCATTGGCATGGAGTGGTCACATCCTCTCATCGGGGGGGCGGGACCGCATCGTTCTGCAACACGATGTGCGGATGGAGCAGGACTTTGTGAGTCAGCTGGCAGGGCACCGCTCAGAGGTTTGCGGCCTCAAGTGGTCTCCCGATGACCGGGAGTTGGCATCCGGAGGAAATGACAACCAGGTGAGATGTAGGACGAGGGCAGTGTAGAGCAAGTCGGGCTAACCAGTAGAAGCAAAGCTGGAGTATAGATTAAGAGGAGGTAATGGAGGAGAGCAGGAGACAAAGGAAATGTCTGGTCACGGGCTCTCTTATGACCAGTTTGCAGTTTGCAATGCTTCTGCAGTGCTTGTTATCAGAAGAAAGGCCTGAGATGCAAGAGAGTGTAGCTAAGATGTCAGAGGGCAACAGTGGAAAGAGCTGCAACTGCAGGAGATTGCTGAGGCGCAGAATACAGAACGATGGTGTATACCTAGACTGGTCCTTGTCGACTATGATTGTCAACAATGGGTTTGCTTTAAGCATAGACATTGCCGTTCCTGTTTGTGATCCCGGTTATCAATCATCATCTGTACGCTAATGCGTCAGAAGCCACTGTTTCTGACTTCATTCAGGTGGTTTGCTTGGCGATTGTGCGATTGTTCTCAACCCAACCTCTCGTTTGCCATCTCTCAAGAAAAGCCCAGCCTCTTCTCTACTAACTTATCACTGTTTGTTGGGAATCGGAATCCTTGTGAATGCAGTTGCTAGTGTGGAACAAATTCTCCACGCAGCCTCTCCTGCGGTTTCAGTCTCACCAGGCGGCAGTGAAGGCCATCGCGTGGTCCCCTCACCAGCACGGCCTGCTCGCCTCGGGTGGCGGCACAGCCGATCGCTGCATTCGGTTTTGGAACACGGCAACCGGAACTGGCCTCTCATGTGTGGACACGGGTAGCCAGGTATGATGAAATGGGCTCATTTTGCATTTCTTTGCACTCTCGTTTGTTCACTTCATGTCCATTCACGGTCCTAGTTGACAGCTCTAATTTAAAACTCATTCCCCTCCCGTTCAGTCCCTTTGTACTTCAAGCGCTGCCCCTTTTCTCAGAATTTTTGCCCTTCTGATACGCATGCAAGGAAAGGAACTTGCGAGGGAGCCAATGAGACTTTCTTGCATAGTTTTCTAGCTCGATTCAATTTTTGAACTTTGAGCTTACCTCGTAATGGCTAGCGTCGATGTGAACATGGTTTTTGCAATCGGTTTGATGTGGGTCCTCTAGATAATCAGTTCATTGTATGTGACACAAGCATAGCAAAAGGAGATCTTCATCGTGCCTGGCCTGCAGTTGGTCTAACTCGTTTTCGGAGTTGATGCGACAGCAGACAGTGAAACCTTTGACTAAATTGCGCATTCTGTTTGTGGTTACCCACTCAGGTGTGCAACCTTGCATGGTCCAAGAATGTGAATGAGCTTGTGAGCACGCATGGCTATTCTCAGAATCAGATCATCATCTGGAGATATCCGACCATGTCGAAGGTGAGGTCCTGCATGTTTAGACCCAAACTGCGGGGTCCTTTCGGTTATTTTTTTCTTCCTTTTGAAGGGGCTCCCACTTTGACTTGCACATTAGCCTGTTTCTTAAATGCTCGTTGTAAGCGGGCGTGCGGAGAGTCGCATCTTCCAAATTTTCGGCCTCTGCATGCATGCAGATGATTACTCTTATAGGGATTCAGCGGGGGTCAGTGTTGGCATTCCTAGGGGTGAAAGGAGAGCTGCAAAGGGTGAAATCACAGTGGTTGTTCATACAAGTTAGTCGGGGCCCTTTGGATGCAGCTTGCAACACTGACAGGGCACACGATGCGCGTACTCTTTCTCTCTATCTCGCCCGATGGGCAGGTGAGATGGCCACCTTTAACCTTCCTCACTGGCGTCGATTGTTTCTCTTCATCTTCTTTGTATGATGTTGGATATTCTCTTATGTGGGAATCCAACCAGGGTCTTGCAAGCCCAGAATGCCAATTAGACAGAAGAGAGTTAATCAGGGCAATCTTCCATTCTTACGCTCGTGAATCCTAAGCGGACCATTCTTAACCGTACTGAATTCTACTTAGATAATCATGCATATCCCTTTTGTTGACAAAAATCGGTTTAATAGGCTATAGAATGAGAATTGTAGGCACAGGAGAAACAATATTTGAATTACAACGCTGCGCCGATTCCATGGCTGAAGACTGAGGGGTTATTTCTGCTTGAAATGTGCAGACCATTGTTACAGGAGCAGGAGATGAGACCCTACGATTTTGGAGCGCCTTTCCGGCATCAAAGGCTCCTGTAGGTCCCCTACCCTGCTTCTCTCAACTTTGTTGTAGGCATCGCCCAGTAGAATCTCCCTGCCCTTGTCCATTCCCAAGAGTGGTTCAGGAACATTTGCTATTGAAGTTCCACCTAAGTGGCAGGTGTCTGGTTTACTGCTCCCGGGAATAGAAAGATTCAGCTCTGGTCTTTCGGTTTGTGTATAGACCTGCTGGATGGTTATATTGATTGTTTGCTTGTAATGCTGTGCTGCAGTCGTCTGTTCGGGAAGCTGGAGTGTGGTCGATGGGACGCACACAAATAAGGTAGACATTCTGCAGTACAGGAACGAGGAGCGATTCGGCCGCTGGACGTTAGAGCACTTTGCAAAACATTTCAAAATAAGAGAAGCGAGTGGAAGGCGTCAGTGCCTACGCTCGGCGCTGCGTGGCGAGAGCTAGTTCTTGCGAAGCCGCAAGGTTGCAGTAGAGAGGCACCCAGAAGCTTCTTGGCGCGTGTGGGAGTGTGGGAGAGCAGCAGCAGGAGTCACAGCAAGAGAAGACTTTCGCAGGAAGGCAGAGAGTGCCAGCGGCTGCAGAAAGGCTGTTCATATGTAGGCGAGTGGAGGTCAAAAAAAAAATGGGCCTCTTCGCGTTGTAACTGATACTGTAAGTCATGGTCTGTCTGCGCAGCAACCCAGCAGCTTGGGTTGATCTGTCTGTTTCAGGGGTGGAGTCAGGTGTGTAGCGTGCGTCCTTTAGAAGACTTTTCAGCTCCACCTTTGATTTGGATAATTGTTTGGAGTCTTCCACAATTGGAAGCAGATTAACTTTCAGGGCAGCAGGACGATTTGGACGACCTGCTGTCTAGTAGTGTGCAGGGAGATGCTTTTTTTTAGACCTTCTTGCATTACTCTTAATTCTAAAAGCTTGAGCTTTTCTGAGTATCATTTCTCGTATGCCACGGGAGCCCTAAATGTTTCCAGCTGATGCATGGCCGAATTGAAATCAACATCGTGCATGAATTACTGGAAGACAGCGTCGTGTGGCTGTTAGAGGCATGGCAGGTTTCAGAGCTGCGCTTTCACCCTTTTGTTTTGGTTTCAGCCAAACAATATGACTTGGAGAACACGCTTTGTCATTCTTCATCGTGCTGTTGTTGGCTTGGCTTGCAACAATTGTGAGAACCACGGGAGTGCCGGTCCATGAGCGTTGAAACTTCGGAGGAGGCCATGGAATCGCAATCTGCCTAGCCGACTAAATGTGGCTCAGTTCCAGTTTGTGTTTGTGGCTCCATCGGGTAAATATCATCGGCCTTTTCCATGTGCCTTGATCATGGGGTTGAACACCCTAAAGCAGAGTTCCGCGCGTAGGCTTTTCTCTTTGCGTTCCTTTTGGGCCATTTGCGACCGGTTGGTTAGTTCTTCGTGGTTCTTTCCCCATGTTGATGTTGTTATGTCGTTGTCGTCCTCCATGCACCTTCGAATGGCCTCGCCATCGCGAGACCAGCGCCAAATCCTTGATTTCTGATTTGTGTCTGAACATGGACCACGGTAACACAGCTGCGGTACTCGCTGAACTGAGACAGTAAAATCAGATTCCAAGCTGAAACTGGAACTGGACTGCTTGTCCATGTGCCACGTCAGCATCCCGAGGCTGCGGCCCGCCGCGTTCCGCGTGCTTTTGTGGCCCTCCGCGCGCGCTGCTTCCGATAATGTGCCGTACGACCGTACGTCAGCCGGCAGCACGTGCGGGCGGGCGCCTTGCCTTGCCTTGCCTTGCCTTGCCTGCCTGCCTGCCTGCTGCCTTCTGCAATACTCCCGCCGCTGCTGCTGCTATTGCTGCTGCTGCTGCTGCTGCAATGGCTGCCATGGCTGCATGCGCCGGACTCTCCACCAAGCTCGTGGCCGGCCAGGGCTCGTTCCTCGGGAACAACGAGAAGCTCAATGTGTCCCGCCAACAGAAGAACGTCGCACGGTAAGCGCAAGGCTGTGCGAGTCGACCGTGTGCAAGGACAGACTGCAGCTGCAAGCTGGAGAGCTTGTTTCGTGCATTTTTCAACGGTGTAATGGCTCAGAGTCAGTGTTTGCGTTGATTGAAGTAGTCGCTCGTTTGCATGTGTGGTTTGGGACGGAGATTTATATCTGTATTCTTGATGCTCGTTCTGCTGAAGCATAGCTATTGCTTGCTGGTGTACTTGCAGGGCCACGCCGAGCATTGAGGCCACCTCCAGAGTGGATCGATTCTCGAAGTCCGATATCATCGTGTCTCCCTCAATCCTCTCTGCTAACTTCGCAAACCTTGGAGCACAGGTTGGTTGATCTTACTGTTGGAGCTTATTATCTGTGGTGTGGAAAAAACGCATGGCAGTTTATTAATCTGATATTGGGAGCATCTGCTTTATTCGGCCAGAATGGTCGTTGTTCCATCGATCTTGTCGAAGTGTTGCATCACTCATATTGGAGAGTTTTCTACTAGGATTCGTCAGCGAGACTCGAGCCTACTTGTTTTGAAAGTTGGTGAAGTTTATTGATGCAGGTTAAAGCGATTGACGAGGCAGGCTGCGACTGGATTCACGTTGACGTCATGGATGGGCGCTTTGTACCCAACATCACCATCGGCCCCCTCATCGTCGAGGCCCTTCGACCTGTTACCGATCTTCCTCTTGATGTGCATCTGGTTTGTCCTCTTAGCCCATCAGACTTATTTTCTCACCACTAAACTTCCCAGAGTTATTTTTGTCTTTTAACTTAGTTCGACGCCAGTTTTAAAGAGAGCGAGCATGAGGCTGGAACCTCCCCACGCCGCTCTGCATCATCTATGCTTCGTTCTTGAGCTGCTGGTGATATGTGATTTAGTTCATGTTGTTCAAAAGCAGTGGCTGTTGGATGAACATCATCTGAGTTTCATGATTTACAGTTACTGTCAACGGTTGTGTTACTAGATGATTGTGGAGCCCGAGCAACGAGTTCCAGACTTCGCAAAGGCAGGAGCTGACATCATCAGTGTGCACTGCGAACAACAGGCTACCATTCACTTGCACAGGACCATCAACCAGGTGTGCAACGCGTGGACAGATTGATCTGAGGATCATGGTGGCTCCTGTTCTTTTTGTAAAGCTACATGATTTTGGTTTCTACTGCGAGAATTTGGGGATGATTTAACCAGCGATGTTGCTTTGCGTTTGGTGAATCGACTTCGTCTTGATGCTCGCTGTGAGTCATGTGAGCCGTAAAGATCTCTCATCACGCGTGGAGCTTGTTTGGTGACTTTGGGCTTGACAAGCGGTAGTTGCTATTGTTGACTCTGCAGATTAAGAGCCTTGGCTGCAAGGCTGGCGTTGTGCTCAACCCCGCAACCTCTCTGTCTGCGATCGATTATGTTCTTGACAGTGAGTCTACTGCACGAGCGACTCTTTTTGTGACTGGACTGGCTCGTCCTTACAGGTCACCTGCGGCTGTTATTTTTTCAAACTTCTCCTCTTTCCTGCCGTTTTTGTGGTTATCAGTGAACCGTTGGCATAAATTTTCGTTCCTAAGCGTGGCAGAGTGCTGTTTCTCATTTACTGGTTGCCCGGGCTGATCTTTCACACTTGTCTGTGTGATTCAATCATTCTAGCTCCTGCCTGTCAAGATTATATGAGCAAAATGCTTCTTGCTTCTAGTTTGCTTATGAATTGTTGTGCATGGGTTTGTAGTCTCAAATGTTTATAGGTTGCGAGAATCGAATGAGTGACCATATCCGCTACTTTTTCTTCTCTTCCCGTTCTTTGGATCTGGAGATCCCTCTCTGAACTTAGTCGGCTACTTTTTTGCTGGCCACGTTTTCTTTTTGAGCGTAGATTTCTGGACTTGTTGATGCTGTCCATGGCTTCAGAGATGTGAATAGTGTCCATATAGTCAGGCATTTATCACCAGAAACGCACACGCATGTTCTTTAAAGTTCGAGTCTGAGTCTGAGTCTGAGATCAGGCCGACCATGTTCGTAGAGCTGACAAGGTGCTGAGCCCTTTTCTTCGGCAGTTGTGGACCTTGTGCTCATTATGTCGGTGAACCCCGGATTCGGAGGTCAGAGCTTCATTGAAAGCCAGGTGCAGAAGATTAAGGAGCTTCGAAGGATTTGCAATGAGAGGGTGAGTCGACTCTCCGTATTTGTTGTACGCATTGTGGCACTGATTGTGGTCTGTGTTCTTTTATTAGATTTTATTCCTTTGGCGGGAATCATTCGGTCACGTATTTTCTGAACTCTTACCCGAGTGATCATGATGGTTGAGTACACAGCACAAGTGCTTTCGAGGCAGGTTCTCCTGTTTCGTGTTTTTAGCTGTGATTGTATCAAGAGTGGTGGTCTGGAGAAGTCAGTCGAACTGTTGGTTAGCAGATATCATCGAGGCTTAACGGGAAATGAGGAATAGCTACGTACAAAACGATTTTTGAGGATGCATTTCTCAGCAATATTTCTCAAGTGTACGGTTTTTTATCTCAAGCATATAGAATTATCTCCATAAGTATCTTGGACTTGAGCAGGTAGAGTTCCTGTTTGGTTACTAGCTTCTTGGGAAAATGGAAACCCTGCTGTTTACTCCAAGGTCTGTCAGTCTTTTCAGCCTGTGCCTCTCCTGCAAAGTGGCTTGTTGCAAGAGCACACGCAACTTGACGTTTCATGAGTCAGCCTTGCTGACAACAGTCCTATTTCCTGGCACTCTGTTCTGCATTCTCTCCTTCTGCTGGAATGGTTCCCAGCGCTATAATCCTGGAAAAGGAGAAAATCTCAATCTGTTTGTAGTTTAGCATTTTGCGTTTGTCATCTCACTGGTGCTGTTCCTGGACGCCATTTTAGTCGAGTTGTCCGTGTTCGATAGGTTGAACTAGGTTCTCCGTTATTAAGTATTTATGCAAGATCAAGGGCGGTATGCTATCTCATATAAAGCATAGTAAATCATCTTGGATATGGTTAGCTATACATGTAGTTATGGTTCTTAGACCAGCCGACTTCTACGCGAAGCTCCATTGCTAATAACTTTTTTATTTTACCGAATTCTCGGATTTTCTCATCGACATGGACTTTCCTTTGTTCAAATACTTGCATGAAAGATTAAATAGTCAGATTCTACTCTGCTTCATTAATAACACTTGTACTGTTTTTTCTGTTCGGTGGAGAGCAGGGTTTGAACCCTTGGATTGAGGTCGATGGTGGTGTCGGCCCCAAAAATGCGCATTTGGTGAGCCTCTTCCACAATCTTGCAGTCGGTTAGCCCTTGTGAAGTAAAGCATTTCTGCAACTGTGCTTGAATTTAGTGGCCGTTCATGACATAGTCGCATGTGCGGGAATAACTACATGCATACGAATCTACAACACGCAGCTTACCATGTCAGCGCTTACCTTCTCATAATTACCATCGTGCCGGCAGGTGATTGAGGCGGGAGCAAACGCGATCGTGGCGGGCTCTGCTGTGTTCAATGCCCCGAGCTACAAGGATGGTGAGCAGCTGCGCCCCTTCTTTTGCGATGAAGTGACCGCTGCTCAGGCACTCGAATCCTCCCAGTTTTGTGCTGAACCCAAACAAGTACTGACATGCCCATGTATTTTGTGACGGGTTGACAGCCATTGCCGGTATCAAGGCCAGCAAAATGGCAGTGGCCGCCTAAGGAGATCACCGCTTCCACTTCAGTGACGAGGCCTCCGTCTGTTGCGGACTCGCGCCTCGATGGGGAGTGCACGGATAGCACCAGACATGTCATGACTACGGTCTGCGGACCCAAGAGAAAAAAAAATGCGGATGTTAGTATTGTAGCCGTGTTTACGGCAGGCGGAACTACCACATGTAACAGCTGCAGAACCGCTATACTTTCAGCTGGCTGTCCTGCTTGCGAGCCTGTAAAAATAACTGGAGGTGGTGATGTGGCAGCAGCAGCAGACAAGCAATAGGGAAAGGGGAAGTGCTGCTGCGATAGGGTAGGAACACAATTTGGTGTTTATTGTTTTTTGTCGGGAGATCTGTGATCAGTAAGGAGGCCCGTTGCTTTACCCACAGAATATTGTTTTCTTGTCTAATTCTAAATATTAACAAGCCAAATTCCAAGTAACCATGACAAAAAGGGCGTTCTTTGGGAGGGGGGTTGGGGGGGGGGGGGTGTCATGAGATGCTAGCTTCGGTCGCAAAGTCCAACAGACGGACTGCTGGACTCTCTGTCTTTTAGGGAGTCCAACGATACCATTTCTCGCATCAATCGATGCAGAGATCCAGGACTCAAAGTCGAACGCCTCGAGCAGGTGGTCATGCCACCACTCACTATAACACATCGGACCGTTGGACCACCAATTGGAATGGTTGCGATTCCTAACCATGAGTTCGTGACCCAACCGACCATGGCAGTGGTTGCAACCATAGTTTTCAGTTTCAAGTTTTTCAAAATTCAGATTCAAATCTTTGGTTCCGGTGACCTGGTAGTTGGCTTCTTAAGAAGAAACCCCTCCAAATTTTGACGACACACCTGAGGAGCATTTGCGAATCTAACTCTGGCAGTGTGCGAGTTTTACGCGTTGTGCGCCGACTGGACGCTTGGCCACATCTGCAAAAATTAGGGGTTCAGGAAGAGAATACCCTGATGGCCCCTTTCAAGCAAGGGCCCGCTAAAGTGCTGCAAACGCAGAGGATGAGCTCTGACAATTGGTGGCCACTGAGATGAAGCAGTCTCTGGTCTTGCCTCCGCCACAGTCAACAGCTCCATAAGTCACCGCGCTTAACTTGCTTTTAAGAGTGTACGTGGCAAGTAAGCCATTAAACCATGCTCGACTGCAGTCAGCAACAGAGAAAGGCCAGCGGATGCATTTATTTGCTCGAGAGAGAGAGGCGCAGCGCACGGCTCTCTCTCTCTGTGCCCATCCGCACGTCACGAAACGTCACGTGACGTGCGGCTCCATGGAGCGTTTTGGCGTCGTGTGAAACGCGTTACAGAGTCACATCAGGGCCCGCTTTGCCGACGTGACGCTTACGTGGCGGTTGCATTGTGCTGACGTGGCAGGCGTTTGCGTTTTGTGGAACGCGCCGCGTTTAGAAGTGTTCCAAAAAACGCGATCGGAATTTCCAGTCGGCGCCGCCACGTGGCTCCGAAGGTCAGTCTCGACGCCCTGCGCGGCCTCGCCGACAAAAAAGCGGCAAACGCGAGGTCCTTTGCGCCCAATTCCTCGTGGTTCCCCGTGAAGATGATTTTATCCATGGACATTTGATGGCATGACCGCCATCGTGAGATCCATGCCACATCACTTCTCTTTGTTTTGATAAAATTCAGTTGAGAAAATGATGTGGCATCAAAGTTAGGTTCACCTTTTCCTATTAAACTAGGAATTTGAGTGCTTCGAGTGCTTAGTTTTCACGTGCCGTGACACCATATCACACGTAGGTAGCGTTCTGGACGGCAGGCAGGAACCCCACACAGACACAGCACATCCAAAACAGGCCCAACACAGAAACGTAAAATTACATTACCACTAATCATACGTACAAGCCATTTAAAAAAAAATAAACCCACAAATTTTACATCGAGCGAGAGAGGTTGCCTAGCGACGGCTCTGTCCCCAGCAGACACGCGAAGGGCCGCTGCTTCTACACAGGACTCCGGCCATCATAAAAAAGTAGGCCACGGCTAAAAAAAACCAAAAGGAAACTCACGTCTAAAGCACATCTATCCATATGCAGCAAAAGGTTAAACCAGAAGCTGGCTGCAAGACGCTTCCACCATAGAACACGAGCCTATCTATCATATACGTCGCTTGACGACAACTACATTTGCCACATGCTCTTAATGGGAAACGAGAAGCCCCCGGCAGCGTTCAAGTTCGAAGACTGACTCCACTCTCCGCGTCATCCCAGCAGGACGCCTTAGCAATCACTGCAGAGACCCTTCTTCTATGATAGAACGGCGTTACTAGCCACGCACTTACGAAGATGATGACGAGTCCCGCACCTCGGCGTCCTCCCACTCCATGTCCTCATCATTCGCCATGGACTGCCTCGCCTCATCGGGCTCCGGACTGATGAGCTTCAACGGAGCATCCAAACTTGGTGGGCTCTGCCAATGGCAACCATCCATGTGAAAGGGAAAACTTTCAGCGCAGACCTGGGATTGCTCATAATCTACAGAAGCCAAGACCGGCAGATGGTAGCAGCCACAAATGCCAATAAACCAATGAATATGAAGGACTGCTGTTCCTAATGCAGTGGCTTGTAAGCTGTTGATTCGTGAAGAGACACCACCGATAGCAGCTCAGTCTCCAGCCCTTCCCCTTTGAAACCATAGGCAAGATTGGACAGGATAGGGGAGGCTCCTACCATGCATCGAATGAGCGGCCAAGTGATGCTGGCAAACCACGGGTGCTCCTTAATCTCATTTGCACCCCGCTTAGCGCCCAATCTCTGCTCGGGGTCGCGCTGCAGGAGGGCCTTAATCATCAGCTTTGCTTCCAAGCTGACTGGAGGATTGTTCGGAAAGGCGAGCTCCTTCATCAAGACATTCGTGAAAGTGCGTTGTCTGTTGCGCCCTCGGAATGGTGTACGGCCATAAAGCATCTCATACACAAACACTCCTGCGCACAATTGCACGTTAACGGGGGATACGTCAGCCCTTTCCTCCTGAACTCTTCGATTTGCAATAAAAGAAGCTGTCAGGATCACCATTTCTGATAAAATTCACTTACCGAAGGCCCACCAGTCAACAGGACTGCTGTGCCCTGTTCCACTGATGATCTCCGGGGCGATGTATTCTTCAGTGCCAACAAACGAGTTGCTGACACCGGACGGCTCTGCTACAAACTGAGGTTTTGGCTTCTCCAACTTCTTTGAACGCAAACTCATCCTCTTTGACGATGAGTTCACCTCTGGAGTAGGCGTGAGTATCTGCAGTGATGCAGAAACACTCGTTCAGATAGCATATGGGAACTGAAAAACCAGAAAACAACAATCGTATTGGGACTGATCAAGCACAGTGGAAGCAACAGAGCGAGAAATTGTGAAGTTCATGACTGCAGGAAACAAAACCTACCTGAGGGGTGCTGGTTGTGAGGAAGGAAAGGTCGAAATCGGTGAGTAGCAGATGGCCATTGGAGCCGATGAGAATGTTCTCCGGCTTTAAATCGCGATAAATCACACCCTGACAATGGAGGTATTCCAACGCCAACAGGACTTCCGCTGCATAGAACCGTGCTGCATCCTCGTCAAACCGTTTGCCCTTTTGCCGATCAAGTAGCATATAGAGCTCTCCTCCAGGGCAAAATTCCGTGATGAGACAAACATGTGTGGAAGTCTGGAAAGAAGCATAAAGTGTGGGCAGGAAGGGATGGTCCATGGCTTCCAAAATTTCACGTTCTGTGCAGGCTCGGTGCACTTTGTTGCGATTAATCATAACATCCTTATCCATAGCCTTCATAGCAAACAGCTTTCCTGTGTCCCGCAGTTCCACCAAATGCACGCTTCCAGTGTCTCCACATCCAAGCGGCTTTATGGGCCGAAAGTGCTTAAGGCCAAGCTTGCCATCTCTTTCCTTTACCTGCATCATGTACAGACAGTGTCAGAATTCAAGGTCTCCAAAGAAGCCGATCAAAACGATACGTTTCTGGAGTATCAGAAACGATACTCCATTTCTCTTTCCATTGCTGGACAACCACATGCTTGGCAAGCAATGCTGAGGAGGATACGAGCATGCGCGCTGAACAGATGAGAGAAACTCAGTCTTCCACACCTCAAGGATAGCCGCCCAACTGGGGTCATTTAGCTTATGGGGGCGAGGAGTCACGGGCTTCGCATGCACAGCCCAAATGTCGTCCTTTGCCTGCAAAAAGACCCTCCGCCACCTTCTCTTTAGCCTTCCTCACTTATCACCTTGAAAAGTCAGAAGTAAACTTCCCCCATGCACGTCCTGACTTGCCTAACAGGAAATTCGATACATTAAGACATAACCTTACAGCACAGTTTTAAAAAATTCAACCTCGTCCTCCTTTTGCATACTACAAATCATGACTTGAAGGATCGTTATAGGACTTACTGCGCCTGCGTCTGGAAGCTCAAGTAAGCCCAAGTTGACATTGTTTGCGGTGTCAATAACCTGCATCCTCCTCCCGAATTACAACCAACCTTCACATGAGAGATTCTGCTTGATACTATGCTGAATTCCAAAAATGAACAAAATCCTGTAAACCTCGCAAATCTGACCAATCCAGCAAGCACCAAATGTTAAATCTTGCTTCCCGTTTGTCTGCCCCCAAACAAGAAGAAGACAATGCTCTCGCTGTGAAAAGTGTTTCGAGGAGAATTTTATCACAGCATGATGTCGATTGAGACATTGAGTCAAGAACAAGAGCCATGCTTCTATGTGGATTACGAGAGGGTAATGCATTGCACCTTGGACCAAGCCATCCAAGACATGCAAATGTATGTGCAGACAATACGGCCACATTAAACGGCTTCATGGGCACTTCAGGGCCCCGGAAACAAAGTTGTTGAGAATCCACAGTTTAGTGCAGGCAGGGACAGCATCTGTGGCAGTAACTGCCAAAACACATAGAGGTTTTTTTGTTCACGATAGGTTCAGCTTTTACAATAAGAACGACGAAGTAAGCTTTTTCTTCCATTTGCACCCAAGTGCAAGCAGTGACTCTCTACAGTTATGTATATTTCTGATCGCCTCGTGGCGTGAGGCCATGAGGCCCATAAATCAATCACAACTATGTTAAGGATTGCATGTGCACAATGTTATACTCATCCAAATTTTGGCATTGTGGTATGCACGGCCAATGCTTAGCCGACCATGCATGGAATGAGCATGTTCTATTACCTGAGTAGTGCCTTCCTTTGCTTTGGATTCAGACAAGCGCTTGGCGGAGGGCTCGACATACGTGCTTGCATCGAGCTGCACTCCAATGAAGTACTGCAACTGACCCTGCCCATCGTATTCCCCGACAAGGGAGAAATCAGCAACAGTCACTCTTGTCGTGGAGGAACTAATGGTGCCAAAGCCCCCATGACCGCCATGATAGTATTTGGAAAGAGAATTAGACACGGCGGGGGAGCTGCTTTCACGTGCATTAGTGCACCGTTTTTGCCAACAGCTCAAAAAAAGCAGCGAAAAGAACTCTGAGGGGGTCTAGTCATGCTAGTTACCCTGCTATCCCGGACAGCCTGCAAGTGAAATAGATTCCAGAATGGTTTTCCTGCACCCTCCAAAACCAGCTAACTGTTGGCAAGTACAACTACTGCATTTGTCGCATATTGCAGGAAGCAAAAGAAAGTAAATAAGGCGGCAATCCGCGACAGCAAGGTTCTGCCGAGACATTCATTATCATCACAATCCAGCGTTCTGATAGTCAAGCGCCTGCCCTCGATCGTTTCACAAGCAAAAAGACTAAAATCTCTAGTTTTTTCATGCTTACCACTCTTGGTATAATTAAGAAGCTGCACAGTCACATCCTCATTATTTCTAATGGCAGTTCGAATTTTTTCCACAGTTTCTGGATCTGTGTCTTTGCCCTGCAGAAACCTGCACGTTTACAAAAGGATAGACCCACTTGCTTCAGTAGCTCTACCACATGACAATATGAAAATCTTCATCTTCCCCTAAATGCTACCTTGAGCCTTATCGAACGGCTGCACCCGTGCTTATGATGAAGAAACATCTGCCAAAAAAGCGACCCACCTAAATGTTTTCCATCCGTGAATTCCTCAAGTGATGCAGCATTTCCACGGCAAAGTTCTCACCTGCAGTTGCGTCCAAGCACCTCCTCTCGCGAATATTCCGTTAGTTCCAAAAAGTCGTCCGAAGCAAAAATCTGCATGACGCCGTATACCAACGGAAGAAATTTTCGTTAGGGCCACAAGCGGAAATTCGAAGCTCCATATCGTCTGAGCTACCACGGTTGCTCGAATGTCATTTGCTAGTATTCTGTGAGAACAAAAAAGCTTTTTTCTTTTTAAAATCTAGGCCTCCAACGGCAAAGCTTACAATGGGATTATCAGGCAGCCGCGGGTCGGTAATAACGAAGTTCTTCTGAATACGTTCAAGGGTTGTGGCCAAATCCATTCCCCGTCGCAACTTGCGCTCGCCGTCAGCGCCCGTTTGGAACTCTTCCTGAGCAGCCATCATCTTCACTTCCTCCTGAGGCTTTGGAGTATCCTCCTTCGGCTTCCTGCATTGCGCGTATGAAAGGAAAAGCCCATGTTTGGTGTCTTTCTTCACTAGTAACAACAGACGTTCAACCCCTACTTTTCGCTCAGAAATACACATGCTGGATAAAAAACAACGATAGAACTAAACAATATGCAGAAGGTCAACTTTACGATTTGACAACCACATAGATATTTATACAACTTTCGGTATGACAAGCTCACTGACTAGGCAGAAGCTGCAATGGAATTCTCATAACACACGCAGTATCCATAAAAGGGCAACGTGGGGCTCCATGAAGACTGCAAATTGGAGCAGCCAAATTGGCCATGACATGAATCTGATGATTAACAATGAGCAATGGCAGGATGTAAGTGCACGGTATCTAACCCTAAAAGTGCCATAAAGCCCGACGTGCGCCTATCTCTCTTTCTCGCTCCACCTTCTTCCTTCTCCTGTGGCTTCCCTTCCTGCGCCGAAGTCACGTCGTCCACCTTCGGAAGGGCCATAAGGGATTCCAGGCCACTTCGTTGACCCGGATTCTGTACTGCTTCGACGAGCTCAGCAACGCCCACTTCCGCTTCCTCCATCTGCCTCGCTGCTCAAAAACAAATGTCACCATTAAGACTCAGCAAAACTCAGCAGAATGAATTCCAGCTTCCAAGGCCTGCTACTGCTTTCAGACAGCAACGAGCCTTCTTAAGCTACTGAGTGGTCAGTCAAAGAGGTTGCAATATATAAGTTACCATCGTAGCGAATAAGAGAGACGGGCAGCTGATTGGGACGCATATTGTCATCCTGCTTTCCCTCAGTAAACTTGGACACCTCCACTTGCATGCTGCACGCTTCACATAGCAAGCTGGCAGTTAGACCTCAAAGCCCCCTAACTAGCAGGGATTGGCATTTCTCCTGAAACACATAGCAGTCATAGACCAACACAAATCTCGTATGAGCCAAAGGACATGCCAAATCGCTGTATCAATGGGCCGCACATTACTATGCCGCCCTGCCGGCGAAGCTAAAAGCAAGGGAGAACGGCGAAAAGAGAACCCACCCAATAAACTTAACCACCTTCCCGTTGTCGTCTTTCACAGGTGAAACTGTCAGCAAGTTCCAAAACGGCGTGCCATCTTTGCGGTAGTTCAGCAAACGGCCGCACCAGCCCTCTCCAGCCATAAGAGCCTGCTTCAATTTCCCAAGCTCTTCCTTGTCTGTCTCCGGACCCTGCAGGAAGCGGCTGGAGTCATGCAAACGCAATCAAACGTTAAAAAACGCCAAAACAGTATGTAGTTTGGTGGCTTCATTGAAAAAAAATAAGGTTTCAGCAAACACTTGACCATGGCCGTAGCTTCAGACACGAGAACGGCAGTGCCCGGACATACCAATTCTTGCCAATGACTTCGTTGGCCGAGTAGCCTGTCATCTGATAGAAACCTTCGCTGGCGAACATGACGGGTATGTCAGGCTTGGTCGCATCGCACATCACAAAAGTCTGCTGAAACGTCGTCAGGGCATCCTTCAAGTTTGCAGACGCCCCGCTCAGCACCCTCCCTCCGCTCGCAGGACCTAAGCTGCCGCTAGACTGCAGCAGCGGCTCCCGAATACTGATAGAATAGCGGGAGGCCGGCAGCACCGCCATGGCGACGACGAGGTTTGCCTGCCCCTGCCCCTGCCCCTGCCCCTGCCCTCTCCGGTGCAGCTTGCAGCTTGCAGCTTGCAGCAGCGCCGGAGCGGTGTGCTCTCTCCTCTCCTTCTTCAAGTTCCCGCCCGTCCCTCGCGGTCCCTGCCTGCCCCCCCGACTGCGCCCACTGGGGCCCGCCCGCGCCCGCGAGTGGCGGGCGGCGGGGCCGTACGGCGGCGCCTCATTCATGGCAGCCGTATGGTACGGCACTGCCGCCCGGCCCGGCCCGACCTCGCCCCTGCCTGCGTCCGTACCGCACGTGCGGGGGCGCTGTGGGGCGGGCAGGGGCCGCTCCATGCGCGCTGTGGATCGCCGTTCCGTAGAACGGATCTCGGTGAAATTCGACCGTCAACGCTGAGATCAGAAAGCCAATGAGACGCGTCATGTGTGCACTTTTCACCCAACCTCTCGAATCTCATTGGCCGCTGCCGCAGTCGCGTGTCGCAGGCGGCCGTCGCATGCGCCAACCTCCCGCCCGGTTTCGTGCCAGAAACTGGGTTTCGGGAGGCAAGCAGCGGATCAATCCCAGAGCCCTCCCCGGATCTCCGGCGGTGGCGCCGCGGGGCCGTGCCACGCGGCCCCGCCAGCTGGCTCAATCCGCCCGCTGGATCGTGCGGCCCATCTGGGCCGTCCGATCGGCCGCGGGGGGCGGGCGGGCCGGCCGCTGCGGTCGTTCGGGGGGGCATTGATGGCGGGCGGCCCGCCGCGCAGCAGGATCTGCCTGACCCGATCTGTACGGACGCCTACTCTGTAAGGCCGTACGGCCTGCACGCGGAGGGCGACGGCCGCGTACTGTGCGCGCGGCGGGGCCACGCGGCGCCACGTGGGGGGCACGCCAACGGCCGGCACAAGTCGCACTGCCAATCATTGCCGCTTGCTGCCGGGCGCGCCGCGACCCGCACGGACGGACGGACGGACGGACGGACGGTGCGTCGGTCGCGTCGTCGCACGTGCTCGCTGGCGGGCTCGCTCGCGTCTCTTCTCCTCGCGAAACAATCCGCACCCACTCGGGTGGCCATGCGTCCCCATGCCATGCCATGCCATGCCATGGGTTGGGTTGGCTTGTTTCGCTGGCGGCCCATTTGCTGCCCACATACGGAACAATGGGCCTTTCTGGGGCCGTTAGGAGCCTGAATAGCGGCACCACTCGAGTACGATCCGGCACTTGTAAGTAGCCGTCAGCGGAGTGAGTGAGAGACGCCGCGTGGCGCCATGTTCGGTGACGCTGCATTGTGCCGGCCGGCCGCCCAGCCTTAAAGCCAAACTCGTGCCTTTACGCATGGCCGCGGAAGGCGACAAAGACGCAGCTGTGGCGGATCCAGGTTTTTTGCTGAGGGGAGGCTAAGCCCTTTTTCAGCATAAAATACAAAAGGTAAAATATTAGGGGAGGTCAGACATTGACCATGGCCAAATCAATCTAATAAGCCTGTCGGGCGAATTAAGCATTGGCTAGGTACGCATTTCGGTACGGCTGGGTACGGCGGAGCCGCGGATCCCGACCCGGAATTCGTACACGAAACTTTGACTTTAAGTATACTAAATTCGGGAATTTAGTACGTCCATGGTCAGTGTATGACGCTCCTTGATTAAAGTTAATTTTCAAAATCTCAGGGGGACTAAGCCCTCAAACTCGTATGTGTAGGTCCGTATTGTGAAGCAAGGATACACGAGCCCTCGACATATTGGATATGGGGGGTAATGTAGATGCTGGTTAGGAGCACGGTGATATGCCACCCTTTACATAGTTCGAATCTTCTTGTTATATCTTGTAATGGGGGTGTTGGCAGCAGATGAACGAGTAATGTGCACTGCAGTCCACGCTCGTGACCTGCGTGAACGGCACCTCGCAACTTCACCGAGTCGCGACAAAAGCATTCGGTACGGCATATGCGCTGTACCTTATGCTGGAGGTGCACCTTCCGCACATGGCTTGTGAGACGTGCCAAGCTTGCAATACTGACCACCCCAAAAGGACGTGCATTCTCTCTCCCTCTCTCTCTCTCTCTCTCCCTCTCTCCCTCCCTCTCCCTCTCCCTCCCTCTCCTCTCCTCTCCCTCTCCCTCTCCCTCTCCCTCTCCCTCTCCCTCTCCCTCTCCTCTCCCTCTCCCTCTCCCTCTCCCTCTCCTCTCCCTCCTCCCTCTCCCTCTCCCTCTCCCTCTCCTCTCCCTCTCCCTCTCCCTCTCCCTCTCCCTCTCATATCCGGTGACCTGCAGGCGCAATCTGCTGCAGGCCAGCCAGCATTATTTGCATCCATCAAACGAGCCACAATGGCCTCGTTCACGCTCTTGCGCTAAAGCGGATTGGCATTGGTCATGATGGCGCCGCCGTCGCATGCACATGCACATCGCCGAGGACATCGCCCGCCGCAGCCATGTCAGGCCATGTGAAGCGGCCCATGTACGCACGCCCGAAGGCCGGCAGGACGGCCGGCCACGATCGGCCCTCCGCCGCGGCTTGACCGCCGCGCTCAAGGCTCCGTTGTACGGTCTCGCAATCGCGGGTGACGCGTAACGCACGTCACGGCGCGGTAAACTACGAGACATGGTCCCATGGACGTCGGTCGGCTCTTGCCCAGCTCCGAAAGCGGGCGAGGGAGGCGCTCCGTGTGACCAGTTCAGCCGAGACGGTGCATAACGGTGTGGCATGTGCTCAGTTTGAGAAGACAAATGTGCTCCGTGTGCGCAGTTAAAATAAAACTGCAACAGATGACATCACCCATGGAACCATGTCTTGTAGTTAAACCCAACGTGACGTTACGTGTTACCCGCGATTGGGGGTCCGTACAATGGAGACGTTGGTCGTACAATAATGTACGAAATTGGGACACCACGATGTACGGCCACCGTACAGAGGCGCTTGAAGGTACGGAGGTTTCAGCGCGGGCGGCAGCCATGGCCGGCCATGGCTGCGCCGAGCGCCGTGTCTGGTGGAGCTTGCAGGCACCGCGACCGCCTCCCGCAAGGCAAAATTGTCGCCTTCCTTTAGAGCCGCATTTGACGACTCTATTTGGATCGATTTGAAGAAGCGTAGTTATGGACGACGAGGTTTGTGCTCGTTTTCTGCTACACTCTCCTTCTCGCTCTCCTTTTCTCTGTCTCTTTCTGCCTCAGGAGAGGAGTGGCAGGAGCTCAGGCGTTGCCTTGCCTCTCGCAGGGTGTGGGTAGGGACCATGGGAGTGCAGCCCCTCCCACTTCGGAGCCTCTGCTGGAGATAGAGGTGACGGACCCCGTGAAGCAGGGCGATGGCGTGCAGGCGTACGTCTCGTATCGCGTCAGGCTCAGGGTACCGTTCGTGTCCTCCCTGTCCAATCAATCCAGTCAGCTCAACCCTAGAGGCATTTTCCGCTGCTGCTCCTTTGCATCATTCAAGAACTGATGACGCAGCTCTGTCGCATCGAATTGCTACTGAAGAAAGCGCTAATGCAGATAAGACATGCTGGAGTGTTGGAACGCAGACAAACATGCCACAATACAAACACAGCACTTCGCATGTTATTCGACGCTTTAGTGATTTTGTCTGGTTGCATGATCGACTCGCCGAGCAGAATAAAGGCATCATCATTCCTCCCTTACCGGAGAAGAACGTTGTTGGTGAGTGCCTCAAAGTGATTCGCAGCTTTATAGCTTGCAGTGTCTGTTCAAGAGCTTCAATCTGAATGAACCATACGGCTCTACTTGGCAGAGAAGTTTCGGTTCAGTGCTGATTTTATCGAGGCTCGGCGACGATCGTTGAATACGTTTGTGAATCGAGTTGCTGCACATCCTCAGCTCCGGTTATGCACAGACCTTCAACTATTCTTAGAGGCCACCGAAGATGTCTGGGTACGCAGCTGTTCCTTCTCACTGTGCAGTGTTATTCCGCTTGATCAATGGATACCCCTTCGAAGCCCGAAACTCGCTTTCTTGGCAGCTTGCTCTCGTTTTTTCTTAGCGTGGAGTCTCGTAGTATCTAAGAAAACCGAGACGAATCAACTGTGCTAACGCACCAACTTGCTGTATTGTCGGTGGTAGAGCAGAGCTTGCAGACTAGTCGGGCAGGGGACACCAGCTTGTTTCTAGGGAAAACCGGCGATTTCATGCAGATGTTCAAGGTGCAGCTTTCACCTCGCCCTCCCCAAACCACTGCGTTTGGGACCTGCTGCAGACGATGTCATATCATGATGGCTGGATAGTATCGCTTGGGATTCTTACAAGAGAAACGGGCTGGTGGTTGCACAGGATGTGCAAACAAGCCTCAGCAATGTTGTGTTAGGCAAGGAGAAGGTGGAGGAGCAAGTGGATGAAGAGTACGAGGCGTTAAAAGAATACTTGCATGTTTTGGAGTCGCACCTGGTAGAAGCACAGCGACACTCGTTGCGACTAGTCAAGCGACAGAGAGGTGACCTGGAATGTTTGCCCTTTAGGGTCTTTTAGAACAAGAAGACCTCCTATAACTGCTAGTAATTTCCTTGGACAGCGTTTAAGAAGGGTTGCCTTATGTTAGAGCGAATGGCTTACGATGCCTTGCATGCTGCAGAGCTGGGCCAGGCACTAGCAGAGTTTGGTGAAGCTATTCTTCATCTGGGCCATGGGGAGGGAGGTCCTCTGGGAAAGGCGTTGGTGGAGCTTGGCAAGCAAGCTGATAAGCTTGCAGCCAGATCGCAGGCACAGGTGAGCTATTGAGTGATCGTAGACGTGATTTATATCAAATAGTCTTTTTTTTTTTTTTTGTACTCACAAGAGGAACCGTTTGGTGTGCAGTCATCAGAAATGCTGCTGAACTTTGCGGAGCCCCTTAAGGAGTATGTCCGCATGATTCATTCAGTGAAGGTAAAGTTTTTCCTTCAACATCCGATCACAGGAAAAGGGATTTGGCATCTGCATGAATATATAGGGGCTCGAGCTTTCAGGCTAGCACCCGAGAGTTGTCACAGAGAGTGGCGTGTACCTAAATACTCGATCCCCCATTTTTGCTTGGGGTGTCTAAACCCTCAAGAGTCGCCTCCATGTCTTGGTTTATTCAACTCCTGAAAGGTTGTTCTGCAGGCTGTTATTGCTAATCGATCTGCAGCTCTGAAGCAGCATCAGGAACTATTGTTAGAAGTGGAAGCCAAGCGCTCAAAACTGTAAGTCCTTCATTCTAACTCTTGTCATTGCAGCATTGGGTCTGTGCAACTGTAGATCTCCTCTCTAAGGCCATTATGTCCGGCTCATTGGTCTTGTCAGCTTCTGACCCTTTTGAAGGGCTGGCGAGCAGTGCAAAGATGAGGCAGACGCAGTCCAGTCTGCGGCCGGAGAAGTTGCAGGAGGCGGAACGAGATATTCAGGACGTGAGTCGCCCTGCTTTTCTGTTTCTCAGTGAAGGGGCTGCATGGATTGAGCATATGGGCGCAGAATGTTACAGCTGGGGGTCGGGCAGTTATACACTATGACTTTCCTCCGTTACGGATAATGCAAATATTTTTGAAATCACCTCTGCAATTCATTCTTCCTATTCCTACCAAGATGCAGATATCCACCTCCACCAACAGCTGCACTTTCACAAGAGTATACAGGCAGCCTGGTCATCGTTTTAACGGACTCGAAAGTGATTTTTTGCTCTTGTTTTCCGTTTTCCCTTGCAGACAAATCGGAAGGCGGAGTTAGCAAAGGAGCAGTATGACTCAATAGTGGAGCGAATGCGAACTGAAATGGTCCGCTTCAAGGAGGAGAAAACTCGCGATCTCGGGGCTGTGTTTTACGAGTTTGCCCGATCCGAAGCAGAGATTTCCAAGGAAACTGCGCACCTCTGGCACGCCCTGCTGCCGACCATAAACGCTGCCAAGCCTGCCCAGACGGGCAGCGCCTGAAAAGAGAACATTTTTTTTTTCAATAGAAGCCCTCGCTGTCAGATGGCTCTTCGTGCATGGTATGGGGAGTGGCTGTTTCTCGCATGAATTCGAAATCAGCACACGCTTTCCCGTGAAATAAGCATTAACAGCGACATCAAAATACTCCTTGAAAACAAGAAAACAAACAAGACTCCGTGTCCAGTTTTTCAAGTCTGAGACCTTCTTAATATAGTGGAGATCAAACAATAGGGGGGGTTCAGACTTAGAAAACGGTTCAAACTTTTGGATTTTGAAATCACTGCAGGCTTTTCCGCAGAATAGCGAAACCGAAATGGTTGTTAAGTGAATGAACATCGCATTCAAGTTTCCGATTCAGTTCAAATACGTCAGAAAACTTTCAATTGGCTTGGTCGTGTGGAATGAGGGTCTGGAAAGTATTTGTTGTTGAAAATTTGAACTTTTTCGTCATCTTGTTAAATTTCTCAATAGGTTCGCTCACAATGTAGGTTCCAATATTTGCTACGTCGGAGTTGGAAAATCCATGACACGAAAAAACCAAGTTGAACTTGTCCTGTGTTGAACTGTCCAATGTTCAACTTGGTTTTTTCTAGGATTGGTCCTTCAACAGATAGGAGTTGTTTTCTCATAAGCAAAACAAATGAGATCGAATTGGCATTAGGATCTGGTTTTCTCTTGGGCCTTTAGAGTTGAACGATCAAAATAATCGTCGAAGCTCAACCATTTCGGTACTATGGTAAGCAGCAAGGCAAAATAAGAAGTACTTCGAAACAAATTCCAGATCAATTTTGCCCCATTTAAACTCACCTCTCATGTAAGCGACCCGCCCGCTCAATTCCAGACGGAACCATCGTCCTGATTACTCGGTAAAAATTGCCAAAAAAAAATCAAGTCGACAATATCATCTTTTAGAATAACTAAATATACAATGGTTCATGCTACCAAAGGAGACTATACGTTTGCCATAGTCGGCTGGTAGCATGCCACGTTTAACCTAGACATCCCCTTCGTTCAGTTCCTTCCCCTGAATGCTGGTTTTCTTTGGCAAAAAAACCCATTGCTCAGTTGAAGAATTCAAGACGGCTGGAGCCGCCTTCGAGGGACGGGCCGCCACATCTCTGTGCCACATCACCCATATGTCCGGCCCAGTATTTGGCCCGTGAGGTTGTACATGAAGAGGCAGGGCAGGGCCACGTCGAGGATGGAGAGCTCCGGATCAAGGGACTGCGCGAAGCCAAGAAGGACGCACACAGCCACCAGGAGGGAGGCGTACGCGCTGTGCACTGTCACTTCATGGAGGCGGCAGAGACGCAGCACCTGCACAGACAGGCTCAGGTAAGAGGGAGGAGGAGGGAGGAG
>CM074806.1:1545384-1559148 GCA_037447605.1 Zygnema circumcarinatum
AGGAGGGAGGAGGGAGGAGGGAGGAGGGAGGAGGGAGGTGGGAGGAGGGAGGAGGCAGGAGGGAGGAGGCAGGGTTGGCACATGCCGCCTTAAGGGATGGCTGCGGGGAGAAGGAAAGAGCTCGGAAAGCAATTGAGGGAGCCTCACTTACGTTTTTTAGAACACTGTCAAGGTCGATAGGCCGCTCATGCATTCGGCAATCTCGATCAAAGAGAGCCTTCATGTCTGCCCTAAGCCGTTCAGGATCAGGACAGCGCTGGGGTTGATCCCACGAAAATTTCAAGAGATGGTCTGTCTGCAGCATGCGGAGTATCAGCTGCAATTAAATGGTGAAGCTCAAAATTTAGAGGACTTGGGATGGGCGTTCATGAATAGAGCGTGTGTCACACAGGGCCTCCGAGTCCCTTCAACACGTTTTGGCATTTGGGGTGGGCAAGCAGAAAGCTCGAAATGAACGACCTCTGAAGCTGAAAACGGTGAAAGTTTGCCTTCGTAACACTTACCGCACGCAGGCCATCGCCCCGCCCCACCATGAGAATGAAGGAGAGAAAATGGTATCGCACAGGAGGGGCAAGCTCCTCCGCCAAGCCAAAGTCCAAAATTATGAGCTGAGCATAATCAGAACCTTCCCTTCTACGATCTGAACACAAACAAACGGATTTTTCATGTTAAACGCGCATGCACAGAGATCGAGAACAGCAGAAATTAGCATTGCTTTTCTCTCTGATTAGGAAGGAAGGGCTCTGACCAGCCATCCTCGCCAGCAGGTTTCCGGGATGGAGATCAGTATGCACAAAGTTGTCCCGCACGAGCATCTTGAGATACGTGTCAAGTCCGACAGCTGCAAGCTGCACCCCCAACCTCCTGCTTTCTCATACTTTTATCGTTTCCTTGCATCCTCTTCCCTGGAAGGCAGAAATTCTTCCCAACCTGCGAAAGGAGCCCCCCAAGACGGATTCCTATCATGAACGGGCCAAACGTACCTGAGTATTGAGAGTTGTTTGGCTGCGAAGAAATTGAAGCAGAGGGGCTCCACTCTCAAAGCTTTCAACAATGACACCCTCCGAAATCTGCCCAGCCCATAACACCATGTTGCAGGGCCAGTGAGATGACAATAACGAAATGGGGTCGTAAAGCTCCTCCAGCAGCCACACATATGTACATACATATATATACATATATAGAGCGGAGCCTACCAGGTTGGATACCAGTTTGGGGAAAACAACCGTCTCCTCCAAACCTGTAAAGTTTTGTTGGAATCTTGCCAAGTTACGCGCCTCTGCGGAAAGGTCTGCCTGTCATTCCGCTCCCACCACCATCATCATGCCTCTCTTCCCACTCCAAATTCAGTAGAAGCTTCTTCAATGAGGACGAGCAAGGAAAGAAAGAGGAGATACCGCATACCTGAGCAGTCATGGTATAGGAAAATTGGTCCACACTCTGCCGCAGGTTTAGCCAGCGGAGCAGTGGGAGCGGTTGCGCGAGGTCGGCAATGGCACCCATGATTTGGAAGTCCTGAAAGATGCGAGTTGCTACATGGGGATGCCTCACCTGCATCCCTCCATTCAGCATCCTTCAGCTGAACGACTGGGAGCAGATGCGGACAATCTCTCGCACATGATCGCATCATGTTGAGGAAATCAAGTGCGGTTTTCCCCCAAATGGAGCTGAATTTGGAACCAACAGACAGTTACTTTAACCAAAAAGAAGAGTAGTGAGTAGCATTATGGCTTGAGGAGTACACAGAATGAGATAGACTGACGGGTCAAACGCAAAAATGATCTGACTGTCTGAGTCTGATTCTGCTTCATACACAAGAGTATGAAATCCTCCAAAACAGAAACATTGTAAGCCTCAGGCCAGTAGTCTGCAGCACTGGCAACACAAATAGTAAGTGCACCTTCACTGCAACGTGAGTCATTGAGCCGTCCCCTGCTCTCAGCTTGGCACGATAGACCTGCAGACAGATGTTGAGGAAACGAATGACGAACTATATTTCAGTACTCGATCTCAAGAGGCAGTGGGAGAAAGGATGGGCTGATTGAAGACTATCCAAAGAGAGCAACGACAGCAGGAGCCACTACTTCCGAATGACATTCGAGAAGTACACTCTGTAAAGCAACTTCATGCGAACAAACTGAGTAGCCAGCCCTACCTGAGCAACGCTCCCTGATGCCGCAGGTACAATACTGAATTCTGAAAATAAGTCCTCAATCTCTCGACCGAAATTTTCCCGAATGGCATGACGAGTGTACTTATAGCTGTGCTGCGGCGCGTGGTCGTGCAACCTCCCGAGATATTCGCACATGTCCTCAGAAAAGAGGTCTGTTCTGGTGGCAGACCACTGCCATAGTGAGAGCAACCAAAGGGCTCGTTAAGGGACAATAGCAGCAGCAGCGGAGAAGGGCACAGGTCGCAAGAGATTTACGACAGAAGGGAAGGAGACTGGGCAGGTAAAACAGGGTTCAGTCGTTTGAGAGAGTAATTCGCAGTGGCAATGAGTGGATGACGAGCAAAATGTAATGTCGGGCACACAGATCTTTCACAGGCAACGTAAAAAGAAATGAGCCAATAGGATAATTGAGAGCAAATTTTAAATGAAACAAAAGGAGTCCAAACAATGTTTATTCTCAGTCTAGAGAGGCGAGGAAAAGGAGGCATCGGAAAAATCTCGATAAAAGGATTGCGAAAAACATTCACTCGAGAACTGGCTGAAATGGAAATGCCCTTGATCTACGTCCTGATAGAGATGCCCACTTTCTCAGGAATGAGACATCTCGTCCACAGCCAAACAAGTTCAAAGGGTATTTTCCTCAAGCGAATGCAATGCCCCAGAAAGCTTCTGCGACAAACATGACTATGGATATTCAGAAGAGCCTGGTATTCAAACACAACAATCCTTCAAACATTGCCTCCACGAGATTGTGCATCGACCGTTCTTCAGTCTAATGATGCCGAATCCCAAATGCAGCAAGTCAGAGGGTTGTCACAAGGTGTTGCTGTGAATGCTTCTCGATGCGAAAAGCAGAAGGCCAAATGCAATGCAATGCAATGGTCTCCCACATCCGAGTCTTTCAACGCCTTACAACCATATAAGCTAAAATTTCTGCATGAGCATGTTGACCCATGAAAAGAAGAACATTAGCAGCAGCTCCTCCACCCCCCTTCCAACCAGACCACTCTCAGCAAGTCTTAGCCCCTCCCCACCCAGAATGAATACCCAACAGCCAAGCGCAGCCACACACGGGGTGCCACCTGTCCCCACTTGATGAAGGCGGCGCCGCACTGCTCCAACGAGAATCGCAGAAGCCGCCAAAGGCCGGCCCTCAGTCTCCTCTCCCACTCTCCCTTCAGAAGGGCGGATAGCCAATACAGGAAGGGCCCAATCAGCAGCAGCGGCAGGAACACCATAGCCAACCAGCAAGCCCGCAAGAAGAGGGAGAACTTCTGTTGAAACCCTCTCCAGCCGGTTTGCCTATCTCCTAAGCTCATAACGTACTCTCGATCTATGGGTTCGTCAACGTTAGTTTCAGCACTGGGGGCCCTATCGGCCACTGCCGCGGCTGTATTAGTATCATCGGCATCTACAGTTGTTGTTCCTAAAGGCCATTGCAAGTCTTCTTGCAGCCCTAGGGATTGCGTGACAGCTGAGTCGGCACTTTGAGCTACCCTTGGCCTCGTGTGGGAGCTGCTTCTGCTGGAGAGCAGCGATTCAGGAGAAGAGTCAGAAAGTTCTGCTGCTGTTAATCTGCTTCTGGAGGTCCACATATACATGGCAGAGACAAGTTCCCATACAGAAGACAGGGATCGCCCTGCGATTCCACCCACAGACTGAGCACGTGCTGCCCTCCACTCTCCCAAAGTTTGCGAACGCTGACTCAAATTAGGATCATTGCGCTGGAAAAAGCGCTCCCGTTGAGTCTGCCTATGATTTGAATATCTGGACAAGGGCATCTCAATGGAGAGTTGGACGACAGGGTAGTCAATAGCATCCGCCGCATATGCCCAGCCTCTGGGCGTTTCCCATCGCCCCTCCACCATACGGCTGCTTGTGAAGGACAGTGAGGCTGCAGCAGCGATCAAAACAAGGGGCTCCAATGCTGCTGGTCTGCAAGCATGCACAAGTTGGTAAGACACTTAGCAACCTCTCCCGAAGCAAAACTCGATTCTTTCATATGAACACTTGCCTCGACACAAGCAGAGCCATAGTGTATTTCTCCTTACCCTTTCAAACTGTCCTCAATCTGGTACAGACAAGAGCCTACTTTCTAAGAAAGCATGCACCTCTGCTGGCCGCTCGCAGCATGCTATCGTTACCGATCCTCCAGTAAACAATCATAACATCCAAGACCAGAACGGCCTTTTTTCTGCAAAAGTCACCCCGGTCGACTCAGGCTTCTCAACAGATACGTTCTCAGCTATCTATGCCTGCTGCCATGCGAGATCAGAGAGCCCTGAATGTCAAGGAGAGACATTTGCCTCTCCATTTCCCATTTGCATAGGAGGGAGAATGTGGGCAGGGCTGTGCTTGCTCACTCTTGGAAGTCAGTGAGCAGCTTGCAGAGGCGAGCAGCTGCCCAGCGATGGCAGGCTCGCCAGTTGGCCTCTGCGGCTCGCGGGCCGACAATAGAACTCTGCGATCGCACTTTGGTGCGCGCGTACCCCACAGCTACAGGCACGGCTGCCCCCACACATTTCAGAGTATGCTGCCCAGGCCATTAAAAAACCACTCTCAGCACAAAGGTACAAAGGTTCAGACATTTGGTCGGGCTCAAAGTAAGCGATGACGTCGATATGTTGAGTCTTATGAGATGTATACATGGAGAAAGGGCGCAGGCAGCAGGAGCTTCAAGTACGGAAATCTCGGGATGGTTGCGTGAGGAAAAGGCAGCAAACTCACATGCAGTGTTGGATTCTGCCAGTTGAGCACAGAGCCTCCAGTGAGCAGTAGGGCAGATGCAATGGAAAGCTCATTGAGGCGAGACACAGGTAAGATGCTGCCAACCGCTGAGGCAATGATATTTAGGTGGCTTTCCCTGCCGGGTTTCCCAAACAGGAATTTCGCTATCCATCGGCTGACTCCAATAGCACTAACGCAGGCCATGGCCACTCCTGCAATGATGGGAAAAAAAGCCTGCAATCACCCGTTGGTGTGAGTCCACTGTTCAGGATCTTTGCACATGCCTCAATTGAACTTGGCTGCAAACACCTACAGAGATAGGGGCAACAGACTCTCCTGGCCGGCTAGAAATGCATAAACGTGCTGAGGAATACTTCAACGTTGGCGAACCGTGACTTGAGCAATTCTCCGACAGAGGTAATTGGCACAGCACATTGCCTATAAACTTGAGCAGATTGAACATCGATGAAGGCTCTCTGTAAAGTACTTATTGTTTTCAAAAAAAGGTTACGTTAATCGTTGCTTTGGAAAATTATGACCAACAGGGGTGAACGACAGTCTAAACTTTTCGGCCACGTAACACAACATCGGGCGCATCATCCAAGCGGTTACGTCTGAATAGCATATTATTGCCAACTTCTTCATGGGATCTTCAATTTTTCCATACAGGAAAAAAAAAAGGGTCATGCCAAATTAAAACTTGAACTCTTATTTAAAGAGGGCCAGCTCTCTTTCGTACAGGAGTCCATCTACTCGGGATGGAGACGTCAAAAGGTAGAAATTCCAGAAACCAGAGTGAGAGATATAAAAGCTTGGAACTGGTTAAGTCCAACGACTGTTCCTCAAAAAACGAAAAACTTTTTTTGGAAGGAAACGCGTTATCTCCATTCAAAAAAGGAACTAATCTAAATGTTCGACGAGTAGTCTTTGCGTCTAAAGGTCTAAAAGTCCCCATAAAGGTTGGCCCTACTGAAATACCACTTCAATACCTTTTCCCTCTCTTCACAGATGGTTACGAATCCTTGGGAAAAACTAAGTACACTATCGTCAGCCCATCGGCCCACTATGTTTGGTGGTAAGTTTCGTAGTTTCAATTTAGGCTTTACCTTTATACCACCAACTACACTCTTTCATGCATCTTATATGTTAATAAGCCTCGCCTTATCTTCGTATTCAGTATGCACTTCATCAGGTCCGGTCCAGTCAAATGATCAAATGAAAAGGCGCAATAGAGACGAAGAGCTTGCAATGAAGCAATTTGCCCACAAAAATGAAAGATTGCGGGAAGAATGATTATTGAGAAGCAGAGAGTAGTAAAAAGCGCCGGAGTACAACAGCACCTGGGAGCAAAGAAGCACTCCTGCTGCATCTGCCACCCGCAGAACTGCATCCCAATGTTGAAAGACGGCATGCCTTTTGTTTCCTCTCCGCAAGAACCTGCAGCCAAATAGAGGAGCACATGGAGTAGAAACTTCAATCATAGGGTCCTCACTGTAGTCATTTGGCGTTGGCATTCCTTTCAGCAAAGAAAGGGGCGCGAATGCCAACTCCTTTAGACTCCCACAATCAGCCATAAGAAAAGAGGGAAAAAGCAAGGACTAAGAACATCCTGCTCACTTGTCAAATGCTGAAACCGCAGCTCCAGCCAGTTGGCAGTGGCCGGGTGCAGCTCCAATGTGCAGCTTTAGAAGCTGGAGGGTGACATCCCCTCTGGTCACACCTCCGACGCCGCAACCTATGCCGAAGCGCAAGGGAACGAATACTCGCACGGTGGAAACATTGCTTTTTTCACCGACATCGCCGGCACTGATGCCTTTTCGCCACAACGACTCGGGCTCTAATAAGGAGGCAGGCGGCACATTCCCTGTTGAAGGGAAAGCATAATCCCGCCTTAAACTATCACCGGCGTCCACCTCTGCAATGGCTCCAAGGCGTTTATGCCAAGCTTTCGACGCCATGCTGTGGAATGGTACTGGTAAGGGTCAAGTCATGCCCGCTTGAAAAAAATTTAGAGAGCAATTTCGCACGCTCACTGAAGTTTTTCTCCAGAAACTAAAATAGTTTCAAATTTCATGTTTTGAAAGTTTGAACAGAGCTCGTTCACAGGCCAGCTGACAATGCAGCAAAATTGGAGCTGGAGCTGCGAAATGCCAGAAATTTACAATGCTCAGAATTTCTTCTGAATTTTTTTGGAAGGAGCAGAAGCAACAGAAGCCGCGCCTCCAGGCGGAGAGGACAGGACGCAGCCTCCCGCGGAGGAGTTCCGTGCGACTGTCCCTGTTGATTGTTCAGTTGCAACGCTAAAGCGTCCATAGATCGCACATAGACGCGCCCATGGCAGTCATAAAACCACGACTGCGAGACCGACCAACCACTGGAGCTGGTTCCATCGGCCGCCAATGGATGGCTGCCAAACCATTCATGAGCTTTGGCCGGGGCCTTGCAACGCCGCGATAGATAGTCCCAGCCATCAGTCATGCTTTCGCGGTGGTCTCGCTTTCTGGCTCTCTGTCCCTCCTCTGTAAGAGGGCAGAGATCGATGCCACATCTTCGGGAGTGCAAAGCAAAGCAGCCAATTCCAGTCACTCTTTCGCTTTGCCCCTTCACTAGCCTCCCCATTCGCGAGTGAGTTTTACCTCCTGCTTGCTCCTGGAGGGTAGTCCGGACGCTGCAGTCGCTTCTCGACGAGGCGGGTACGGAGCCTGCCAAGGAAGGTGGTGCCGTTGCCATCACAGTGTCTATGGTCGGTCTGACCGATCGCTGCCCAGGCAACTGCCTCTCACTTTCACTCTACTTTTCCTAGCCACCGTCCCCTAATATACTGACACATTCTGCTTCTACACACAGCACAAAGATGCAGCTACAGCTCTATTTCCTCTTCATGTTCCCCCAAGCCCCATTGAAAACCACACAAAGGTCTACCAATGGCTGAACAATTGGGCTTGTCAACCATTGGCGCACTATGCTTGGCCAATGATTGCTGATCCCATTGTCTGACTTGTTCACCTATAGCAAGCATGTATGGCACCCTCCATTCAATCTTTTTCGCAGCCCAACATGTGCAAGGGGCAGCCTGAGGCAAAAAAATGGAATACTGGAAACAGCCAATCAGCGTAACGTTATGCGGAGCAGCAGTCACGCAAATGGCAAGACCTCCGATGAGCAGTGGAATCTTGCCAATTGAATATGACAGATTATATTTGTAGATCGATAATGTTGAAATACAATAATAAGTACTACAGCTGGGCTCTCTATGAACTATTGTGATTCTGATAACGACTTATTCACCATAAAGAATAAACAATTAATTACATCCTGCACGGATGGCCCCTATGTGTCCGCCAGAAATTCCGCAAGGAGATCTGCGACCTTTTTGGGTTTCTCTATGTGCGGAAGATGGCCGCAATTTGCGATCCACTCCAACCGCGACACCGGCAGCTCCTTCACAAACCGCTGCTCCGCCATGCCCGGGATTAAGGATTGAGGACAAATTCTCCTTTTAGGGCTTCGAGTCAGAGTGGCAGCGCATCCAATTCCAGGACACCGGCCATATCTCCGCTACTCTATGCCGACTGACATTCAGAATTGAAACACTTCAGATTGAAATAAAGTCTTCAAAGAAGCCTGACAGAGGATAAAGACCTTGCTTGCAGGTAAGCCATAGCACTCATACCTCAGCAAAGGACTTCTCCAGGATTGTGTCCTCCTCCCCCCAGATAAGAAGCACTTCTTGCTGCACCTGCAGCCGCACAATCAGAGGCATCACACTCACATATGACAGAGCTCTTTGCAGTTCTCTTACCTCCACAAATCTTACAACGCTGGGTTTCAATAGTAACGGGTTCAAGCTGACCTGGCTGATACGCCGTGCAACATTGTAGCCACCACTGCGCATAAATGACACCATGGCCTCCTCCCAGCCGGGCATCAAAGTATGCAGTCGCCCCACCTGCTTCCATACACTCCACTCCATTCAACGGCTGACAAACTATTCCCGTATCCTCAACTGCCCCCACTCCAAACTATTCATATATCAAAATGCCGTCCCTACGCTGCGTGAGGTAGCTCCTTCATCTGCCGGCCATGGCACCCTGATGCAAGCAGGGGGAATACTGCAGAGACAATAGGAGGCAGGGAGGAGGGGGATTGCGAACCCGCACGGCGTCTTCAGTGGCGATTTGAGTATTGCTGAATGCCAACTTCGTGGCATAGGACCGCACCATCACATTCTTCAGCACGCCCACCTGCCCTATGCCCCCATAACTGACCAAAATATTAAAAAAAAAAAGGGCAGCGTCGAGTTTATTCCTGCCTGACCGCTAACAAGGTAAGTAATAAGAAGACGGCCAGTACAGGGAGGGTTCAGCAGCAGCCAACGCACCCCTGCATATTGGAAAGGGCGCGGGAGGGAAGCCATAGGACCCAAACCCTCTGTAAACCCCTGCGCATCGATTAGCACCAGCTTGGCCACCTGGGATGAAAGAAGCCCCCATGGACACACGAAAATCGCTTCAGTTTCAGTATTTTCATCATTAGTTTCTATCTCGCAACATACTGCCCAACATCTCATAGCTAAAGGGCCCTATGGTGCACAAAATTAGCGAGCTTCCGACCCATTGACTCGGTCAAGTTTAGGCATCACAGCGACGAGATAAGAGAGTGGGCAGAGCTAATGCAGACTCACAGCATCAGGATGAGCGAGAGCAAAATCGATGGCTGCAGCTCCACCGAGACTTGGGCCGACTACCACCACAGGCCGGCCAATGTATGTCTTCCAGAACTGCACAACTTTTCAAACGAATAAGTTCCACCCCCTTCTCCTGCTCTTATCCAGAGGCAAGGAAGCCGAAGACGAGCAAGATAGGTGCAGTTGTACATATTCACTGTCGCAACCTACCTCGTACATGTGCTCACGCTTGGCTTCCACAGTGCATGGAACAGGCTCCGTTTCTGGCACACCTACATGAAATGCTCTCAGTAAGCTTGGAGCACTCAAATTTGGCAGAGCCACAGATTTTTACTATGTTTCTCTATTACTCTCTCCCTCTCCCTCTCTAACTGTAAAGACCGACTAGTAAAGACACATTCAGGCAGTTCGCGGCGTATACCTGCGTGGGTAAAGCCCCATCCGAAAATATCGAGGGCCCACGCCTCCACGTCGAGAGGCTCGAGCATGGGTAGGAGATGTCGCCATTCCAGACACGAGCTGCCAAAAGTGCAACTGCTTTTTTAAAAGACTAGGAACAGACTCGACCAACTTCACTGTGGTAAACTGGAACATCACCGTGGTTCTACATCTTGTCTTTGTCCATGATCACCATCGTGAGATCAAGGGCCAAATCCCTCCTTACTGATAAGTCATCGACTCAGCCTGGCCCCTGTACTGCTAGATGTTAGCACGTGCATGTGAGAAGTTCGTATACAGGAAGGAGAAAACTCTACCTGTCAAAGCCGTGCAGCAACAAGATTGGCAGCTTTGATGTGCCACTGTTCAATGGAGGAACACAACCAGTTGGAATAGGGTCTGGTGTAAAACTCGTCTGCAGGCCAACATTGGAAGGGCTCATGGCCTTGACAACTGCCTTGGCAGCAAGATAAGGAGTTGGAAACATAACGCAGCAATATGCTTGTCAGCCCCAATTCCGCTTTCCCCGCAAGTAAATTTGGACACAGGAGCTAGTTGGACGTAAGCATTCGATAACGTAAAGGCAGTTCTCTCTGCACGGCCAGACAGTAAATCGGCGGAGCTCTTGTAAAAAGTACACGTGAAATTAAGTCATAGTGACAAGCCATCTTGCAGTCAAACACAGAATAATAGCTATATGTTTGTACTCCCTCTGTCACCGTCAGGTAAGTGGATGAGTTTATTCATAAGCTCTGGTTGGCCAGTCTTGGCCTCCAGCGTTTTGTAGCTTATCGCACTTTGACAGTATTGAAGGCTTCCCAATATCCTTAAAGGTGAATGGATCAAGTCTGGAATATTCCAGATTGGTGGATTGGTGGATTGGTACAAGCTCCTCTAGAACTTTGTGATGAAAGAACCATCTGTTACGGTTCAACCATGTACGCTTAAACAAATGATGGAGGCGCGTATCTATGTGTTGTTTAAGCCACAGCTGTGAGTGCAAAAAGTTTGACTCTTTGGACATTCACTCGGCTTGGGAGGATTCGCCTCCTTTGGATGCCAACGAATATGAACCGCACTCTCTTCACCAACTGGCAATCATCAGGGCTCATCATTTTTCTATTTGATAAACGAGATTTCTGGTGTTAATAACGTGCTTTTCAGCGTCAGCCTATTTCAACATTTCTTTCTAGTATGCTGGGGAGTAATTGTGTTTGCATAATCCGCAAGTGAGATTTTCATAAAACTTCTTGGCATGAACAACATGCCACGACCTGATTGAAGAAACGTTCTTCAGTAGTCACAAAATGGCCAATATCCTTACATCTTAGAGAGGACGTCTTTCTATAGTCTACAGGTTGATTGCCACAGCCAAGGCAAGCCAGTTCATTACATTCCATACTAATCACACAGTGCTCAGCGCCAACGCTTATGGTCTGAATAATTCGAAATGATTCTATTACCAAATGATCCTTGGCACACAACGAACATGACTTATAATTGAGCCATTCGAAAACTTCACTGCCGCGTTTGCTGCGGGAACTGCTGAATATTTTTTGGGCTCGAAGCGTCATAGTACGGGAGTTACTCATCTTAGTCGGATGACTTTTTCACTCATTTTCAGTTGTAAATCTCACAACTATACATTGACGTCAAAATTTCACATTCGGAGGCTTCATTTGGAAAAGATTTGGTGAAATTTGCAGCTCTGCTGCGCATTCTTCACACTTTGAGGGGCTTGCTTAGTCAACATGATTTGGTTCAACAATGCAGTGAAGGGTCATGTCTTCGAATGCCAGAATTGCTCGCAATTCTTTGGACAAGCGTGTTTCAAAAGGGAAGATGCCAGCTTTACAAGTAATATTGATCACAACTTTCGTGGTAAGTCAGGCTCCACTTGTTCGAAGCGTTAGAAAACTGCGGTCAAATGTACTCCCATATCATGCTGTGATGGTTTTGAGGCTCCGCACCTTACCTGCACAGGAAATCGTTGAATCCTTCTAGCTAAGTCGCGTGCAAGTTCTTCCTCCAAATCCTCCACTTCTCGAGGCAGAAATGAGGGAAACGTGGCGATGAGAGGGGCAGCAGATGATGATAGAGACGCTGTTATTCTCTTGAGAGCCCATTTCCGACATATGTTTTGCTCCAAGTTCTCTGTAAAAGCAGTCTCTCTACCAGCATTATGTCCAGCACTTCTGAACCAGCGCCCTTTCACCTGCATAGACGCATTTTGAAAGCTCGACGACAGGCTAACGAGAGCGCAAGAAGACAGGCCCGAACAAGCCCACCCCGGTCGGCGACGACCCAGGGGGACGCCATACACTGCAACAGCAGCAGCAGCAGCGGGGCCAGCGGCAGCGGCAGCCATGTCCAGAGCTTTCCGGGCCCTGGCCGCGCTTCCCTGAGTGAGGGGCCTTGCGCCGTCCCTCCCTACGCGACCGCGCGAAGGCCGCCCTTCCTGACGGCGGTGGGACTGCGAACTGGCGGTGGACTGCGAACTGGCGGTGGACTGCGAACTGGCGTTGACCTCGCGACGCCGTCACATGTGCCTGTATGCACGCACGCACATTGACTGCACAACAAAAACAACAACATGAACTCCAAGAACTAGCCAACCCGTCGCAGATGGCCCAAAAGGAACGGACAGAAAAGCTAGGCAGCTGAATGTTCCGCGAGCGTTCGCCTGCCCACGGGACGGTTCAGCGCATTGCATTGGTCGCGCCATGCCATGACATGCCATGCCATGCCGCAAACGCAAGCGCGGGAGCGAGGCCGCGCTTTCCCGCCCACCACACGCTTGTCGGCGCCATGAGGGGGTGGGCGGTGGCAGACACTTGATCAAACATTCGGCGTACGGAAAAATATTGTTGGTAACTTAGAAAGTCAATCTCCGCACAAAGCGAAGTGCCGAGCCTGCCTGCCTGCCTGCCTGCCTGTCCGCCCGTGACGTGACCGCCTTCGCCGCCTCGCCGGCCCTGTCCGCCCCTCCGCACTCCAACCGAACCCAAATCGGCCGGAAAGCGACCGGAGACCGCCCAAAGGTTTAGGTTAGGTTGCCGTGTTGCGCGGCGCGTTACCGCTCGCTCGGTCGGGCGTGAAGGTGCGGCAGGTGTTGGTCTGAAGGTGTGGTGGGCTGTTGGTGCGGCAGGTTGGTTAGCAGCTGAGGGAGGGAGTCCAACCGTGCGTTCATGCACAACACGGCGTGCTGGGAAAAATGACAAAATGTTCGCCCTTACCGTAGTCGTGGATGCTCATGCTAGGGATTGTGAATGTGAACTTGAAATATGGTATGAACATCATTTGTAGTTCACGGTGAACATAGTAGGATAGGATACAACATGATACTTCTTGGTTTCGGTACTATCACTAAAAGACACTAGCATCAATAAATTCATTCCATAAGACACAGATGTCAAGAATCAAAACGCACATACAAGACAAGAGAGCTAGTATGTATGGTCTTATCATGCATCATGTTGTCTTACACTAGGTGGCCATGCGAACATGATCAAACCAACCATATTCTTGATAGCCAAGAGAGGGAGGCCATGCGTGTCTTGTAATGTTTCACAGATCGGACCATTAGACAAACCAGTCGACTGGTTGGCAACCAGTGGTTGCGGACCGAAACAACCATTCGACTGGTTTGGAACCAGTGGATGCCACTGGTTGGCAACCAGTCGAATGGTTGGCAACCAGTGCCGCCGGATCGAAACAACCATTCGACTGGTTGCCAACC
>CM074806.1:1564195-1656122 GCA_037447605.1 Zygnema circumcarinatum
ACGGCAGACTCCGGAATCCTCGTCCAGCCCCTCCACGCGTCTCCATTTCCGCTGCGCACGCTTCAGTACTGCTCATAGCACCTCCACCTCCAGTCGAGCGCCTGTTCTGTTCCGCCTGCCGTTCTTACCTTCCCGTTATGGAGTTTGAATTCGCTCGTTATTGATTCTACAACCTGGACCGTATCTATGGAGAACTATATACCGCCCCCCTTTTTGGTTATCCCGCCACTATTTTTTTGAAATCCGACCCTCCCATTTCGGCTATTCTGCCCCCCTCCCTCATTTTGGATATTTCGGGAGGAGATCGCCCCCTGTTTTGAATATTTCTTTCCCGCCCCTCCCGTCCTCTCCCGCCCCTCCTGCCCTCCCCCTCCGCTTCCCTCCCTCCCACCCTCCCCTCCGCCCCATCCCTCCCTCCCTCCACCTTCCTTCCCTCCCCTCCCCTCCCTCCCCTCCCCACCCCTCCCTCCCTCCCTCCCCTGCCCACCCCTCCCCTCCCTCCCCTCCCCTTCCCTCCTTCCCTCCCCTGCCCACCCCTCCCTTCCCTCCCCTCCCTGCACCCACCCCTCCCCTCCCCTCCCCTGCCACCCCTCCCGCCCTGCACCTCCCCTGCCCACCCCTCCCCTCCCCTCCCCTGCCCACCCCTCCCCTCCCCTCCCCTTCCCTCCCCTCCCCTCCCCTGCCCACCCCTCCCCTCCTGCCCACCTCCCTTCCTTCTTCCTCTCGGTTTGCAGTTTTCTATGTTGAGACTTTTTATTCTCTTTTTTTCCTTTTTCTTTTGGTGGGTGTGAAGCTCTGTCATGATGTAATGGTTGGCTTGCTTGCTTGCTCTCTCTTCTCTCTCTCTCTCTCTTTCTCTCTCTCTCTCTCCTTTGCTCTCTCTCCTCTAGTCTTTCTCTCCTCTACTCTCTCTCCTCTGCTCATTCTCTCTCTCTCCTTTGCTCTCTCCTGTGCTCTCTCCTCTAGTCTCTCTCTCCTTTGCTCTCACTACTCACTCTCTCTCTCTCCTTTGCTCTCTCCTCTGCTCATTCTCTCTCTCCTTTGCACTCTCCTCTAGTCTCTCTCTCCTCTACTCTCACTCCTCTGCTCTTTCTCTCTCCTCTATACTCTCTCTCCTCGGCTCTCGCCCCTTTGCTCTCTCTCTCTTCTCTCTCCTTTGCTCTCTCCTTTAGTCTCTCTCCTCTGCTCTCTCTCTCTCTTTCCCTCTTTCTCTCTCTCTCTCCTCTGCTCTCTCTCCTCTAGTCTTTCTCTCCTCTACTCTCTCTCCTTTGCTCTCTCTTGTGCTCTCTACTCTAGTCTCCCTCTCCTTTGCTCTCACTCTTCTGCTCATTCTCTCTCTCCTTTGCTCTCTCCTGTGCTCTCTACTCTAGTCTCTCTCTCCTTTGCTCTCACTCCTCTGCTCACTCTCGTTCTCTCCTTTGCTCTCTCTCGAACGTTGCGCTGGTGTGTGAGAAGGAGAAAACGGGGGGGAAATATCCAAAATGGGGGGGGGGGCGGGATATTTCAAAACAGGGGGCAGAATAGCCGAGATGGGAGGGTCGGATTTCAAAAAAACAGTGGCGGGATAACCAAGAAAGGGGGGCGGTATATAGTTCTCCGTATCTATCCGCAGTAATCCGTAGCGAGCAAATTGGAATGTCCCCCAAGTCCTTGTCGGAGTGGAGGGGGGGAGGGCTCAGACTTGACAAAATCAATGTGGGCTTATATCAGAAAGAAGTACTTTGCAAACATGTACCTCGCGCAGTCCCAAGTTACCTGCCTTGCTGTGTCGCCGAGCGGCGTACAGCGCTGTACCGAATTCGAGTTATCAGAGCGCCTCGCCGCCGCCTGTCCCAGCCGGCCGGCCCGCCCGCCCGCGCGGTTCCGTCGGGCCAGCCACGTGTCCTGTCCTGTCACACCCAGTCCCAGATCCTTTGCCGTTTTTTCAAGTATAGTACATACGGTCTGAGGCGTCGCGTCACATCACGTCACGTCCCGCAGGAAGCTCTTAACGCGCAACCGCAGCCCAACCGGCGGCGAACCCCTGTCGGTCCGTACGGTATGTGCTTCGAAAAAATCGGAGTCCGCCCAGCGGGCAGCGTGCGGCCAAAAGATGCCGCGCTGGCGGGACAAGCGGGGCCGCCGCCCCGCCCGCACATGGCCGCCACGTGGCCCGCCAAGATTCGCCGCCACGAGTCAAACCACGTCCCGCCGCCACGCGGGGAGGCGGGCGGGCTGCGCGAGGCCAGGCCGGACCGGACCAGGTCCGGGCCAGGTTCGGCCCGGCCGTTTCGAATCGGTTCGGTTCGGGCCCGGCGGACGGATTCGTTCCGGTCCGTACCGTCCGTGGTCCGTGCGGCCCGCTGCCTCATTATTGCGCGCGCCACGTGGCGCAATACGTGGCCGGGTCCACCGCGGCGTCGACGCGGATCAACGCGCGTGGGCGGGCGGGGGCGCGCCACGTGTCCGCGCGCTTGGAAAGCGCGCCGGCCGCGTCAGTGGACTCGCGGGCCCACGTGGCGGCCCGCCAGGCGGCGCGCGCTCACCCGCGGACCGGCCCGCCCGCGCGCGCTCACCCGCGGACCGGCCCGCCCGCGCGCGCGGGCAGCCAAAATATTAGATGTTTGTCCTGCCCGCGCGCAGCGGGCAGATCTGGGCCGCGCCCTCTCCGCGGGCGCCACACGGCAGAGGGAGGGGTTAGGGTTCGCGCGGCGGGGTAGAGCGGGGACAGGTGGAAAGTGGGGCTGTTGTGAGGCCGCCCGGGCTGCTGCAGGAGGAGGAGGAGGAGGTGCCTGGTAGGGGGCGCGCAGATCTCGTGTTTGCTTACAGGATAAGGTATTGAGGAGTCTGTGATTGAAGGGTTTCAGGGTGGGAAGTGCGGAGCAGTTGGGCATGCAAGGGTCTATTTGGGTGTCTGCTGAGAGCGCTTCTTCGCCCGCGGAGTTTCGGCTGTTTTTGTAGTAACGTCAAGTTCCAGTCTGTTGTCTTATTGAAAGTGTGGTTCCTTCATCCTCAAATTGGCCACGGCTGCGGACTTGCAGTTGCTGAAGCAATGGCAACATCAGTTAGTTGCAGATCTTTCCGTCTTCCATTATGGCGTGTTTGAAGGCACTCATGTTCCGCAAGTGACGATGTGTTTGTTCCGTTGACGTCGTCAGGGTGTCCGTTCAGTGAGGTATTGTCGATGCGTCTACTGTGGTCTTTGGTTCTTAAAAGAGTCTGTTGACTCAGTGTGGGAATTCGCACTTTTGCTGCTTTTCTGTTGCAGTCACTCCTTGGAACAGGAAGCACTTCCTGTAAGACAGCAGATTGCCAAGCATTCTGAAGATTTGGGTTCATATCCACTCGGGTAAATCGTGCATAGAACGATTTAGGTTTACTGAGATTGCCAGATAGGTCAGGCACGATGGCTGCAACTGTAGCTCTGTATTCAAGTTCCCCTCCATCAGCAGTTATGACAAGTACTGCACGAAGTTCTGGCTGCTGCGAGGGGGAATTGGAATTTGGGAGGCGATCTTCCAGCAATCAGCAGACTACTACCATGAGAGTTCGCGGGGGCTTGTCATCCTTATTCGCCAACAGTAGCGCCAAGTCTGTTTCTAGTGCAGGCCCCAGCTATGGCGATAGCTATGAATCTTCATCAAGCGCAACCTTCTTGGGGACAGTCCAGACGGAATCAACCCTGTTTTCCTCGTCCAGAGAAAGCTTTGATTCGAGACCGTCTGCAGCCGTGAATATTCCGACTGCCTCCTCTCTGCGTGTGAAAGATCGAAGTCCCGTATCAGTACTGACCGGTTTTAGCTGCAGTAGGACTAGCTCTCCTCCAGCCCTGGCCACAGTCGCCTGGGAGGGTACCAGCATTAGCAGCAATGGTCTGCCGCCTTTGGATTCTCACAACTTGGCGCTCCGGAAAAGGCCATCATTATCTGCAGAAAAGCCCTTGTCCATGGGTGGGCTTGATAAGCAGTTTCTTACAGGGGACAGGTCGACATTTTCAGGAGGACCAGTACAACGGAGCTATGGCTTTCGAGTAGGCAACGACGGAATGGAGGATCTAGCTGGCGCATCCTCTTCTAGCAACAACTGTGGGAACGCCACTACCGCTTTCCAATTCCAGCGTAGTTGGACACAAGCCTTTGAGGGGGACATAGCTATCAATGCGTTAGGGCTTGATTCGGTCAAGGAATCAGTAATGTTCAATGCAAGTGACAAAAAGGTAGGGCGTCACATGGGATCTCCCAATGGGGCTTCGCAAGGATCTATCTTCACGGGCTTGGAGAAGAAGAAGTTGGAAGAAGCCAGGGAACAACTGCTGAGAATGGTGGAGAAGGGTACTGATATGGAGCCTTCTCGAGTTCTGGTAGGAAGTGACGAGGAACTCTTGATTGAAGTTCAGAAGAAGCATTCCATATTCTACGATCCCCTCGTAAAAAAGGCGTTCAATGTGGCCGCAAGTGCTCATCAAGGGCAGGTGCGCATTGGAGGCCATTTACACAGATTGATGCTGTTTTCACACTATCTGGCTCTGCAGTCATAAGCCTTGATTCATAAATTGTTCTTTTTAAGCTTTTGGAATTGTTTCAACATATCTCTTTGTTTTGCTCCCTCAGTTTTTTTCTTCCTTTATTTGGTGTGTGCAGGTGCGTAAAGATGGACGACCGTATATCACCCACTGCTTGGAAACTGCTGTAATTCTTGCCGAGTGCCGGCTGGATAAGGTGGTGATTGCTGCAGGCATGCTGCATGATATTCTGGATGATTCCATGATGGATGAGGACAAGTTACGAAATATATTTGGCGATAAAGTGACTGATCTGGTCGTTGGAGTGAGTATATTCACGAAATTCCCTCCTGCAGGCTTGCGTTCAGTTGTTTTGTATGGTCTGGTGTTGTGGGACTGACATCTTCCTTTGCAATGTATAACTTAAAAGCCTTCATTTTTCAATGGAGTTCGTCGATCTGAAGTTATGTTGCTGACCTTTTCAGTATTGCATGATTGCAATGAGCGTTAAGTCTGCTGTAAGGAGATTGCGATGTTGCCTCGTTTGTTATAATTTTTGTTCTGACGGTGTTCACTGCTGTTGTGAATTGAAACTATGTCAGGTCAGCCGGCTCAGCCTATTCAGCCAATTGGCTCGTGACAGACGGACAGTCAGCAATCCTCTGGAAACGAGTCGTCTCCGCCACATGTTCATTTCAATGGCAGATGCGCGTGTGGTGCTGATAAAGCTCGCTGATAGGCTGCACAATCTGCGTACCCTTGGCCACTTACCACGTGTCAAGCAGTTGCGAATTGCAGAAGAAACCTTAGAAATATTTGCACCCATTGCCAGTCGTTTGGGCATATGGAGGTGGAAGGCTGAGATTGAAGACATCTGCTTCAAGTACATTCATCCAGAGGCCCATGAGGAGCTTTCTCAGAAACTCGGAAGTGGCCGTTGGCAAGAAGTGAAAGCCGCATCGGCGAAGCTTGGTGAATCCCTGAAAGCTGCACGGATAGAGTTCCAAGATCTGGATGGACGACCAAAGAACTTGTACAGTGTTTATCTCAAGATGCAAAAGTAAGGCCCCGGAACAAGTTTCTGACACTCATCTGTCTTGCGTGATAAGACTCATTTCTGGTTTTGCGATAATTTATGTCTAGAAGTAGAGATCTATCTTGCAGGAATTGCCTTTGAAGGTTGAGCTAATTATTGATTTTGTCCAATGTGAATGCAGGAAAGGGCGCTCGGTTGATGAGATATTTGATGTTCGCGGTTTAAGATTGATTATGCCCGATGACGAGAGCTGCTATGCCGCACTTGATGTTGTACATAAGCTATGGAAACCTGTGGCAGGGGATCATTTCAAAGACTACATCAGGACTCCAAAGGCTAACGGGTAAGGCATTTATTTACTGCAGCTTGAAGATAGGGACGAGATTGACTGTTTTTTTCTGCTCGTGGTTGACGGATAGCGGCGAATGTACCGCTCGGAACCGAGCAGTGGTGTCAATTGGAGGCAGAGTCAAGATTGTCTTTTTTTCGTGCTGATGTGCTCAAGCAACGTTTGTCTACATAACTTAACCAAATGAATCTATGGTTGTTTTCATGGGCTTCACGGAAATTCCCTGTTTTTCTCTTGAATTACGGAGAGGAAAGGCAACAAGCGCTCGAGTACCATTGCTTTCAGTTTTAAGTTTTGCAGCCATTAACAGTTTTGTTCGAATCGAATCCCAAATGATTGATATGTATGTGGTCTGTTCTTCGGTGGCAGCTATCAGTCACTCCATACTGTGGTGCAAGGAGAGAATGGGCAAAAGGTGGAGGTTCAAATAAGAACAAAAGAGATGCATCATCAGGCTGAGTATGGTCTTGCGGCCCACTGGCAGTACAAGGAGGGAGAGGTGCAGCACTCTGCAGCCATACAGCAACGCATCCGGTGGGTGCGATGGGTGCTTTCTTGGCAAGCAGAGTTTGTCATGGACAGTAAACTGGGATCTCTATCAGGGGCATCTTCCAGGGCCCCCTGCCCATTCCCCAACCATGAACATGATTGCCCATTCGCGGATGACAATGAGGGGAGCCTATTTGCACTGCGTTCGAGTGACTGCGATCCTCATTATGTTATCGTCTTGGAGGGTAAAGACTCGGTAAGCATTCACATACTACCCTCTGCTAGCGCTCAATCATCTGGTTTTGCAGGTTGTTAACTGATTTCTTTAGGGTCAGAACACCTTTAATACATTGCCACTTTAACCGAATGTATCGTCTTGTATCTGGTTCAGGCGAAAGCACAAAGTGGTCTGCCGGTAGAACTGCGTGGCTGATGTAAAAGAAAGAATTTGCCAGGTAGATATCTGATTCCACAAATTCCGCGTTTTTTGTCTGTGCAGATGGCCGTGCAGGAAGTACCGAATGGATCGACGGTAGCAGATGTAATAAGGGATCGCAGAGAAGCAGGCGGTGTATATGCCAACCATGTGGTAAGGCCTCTTGTGAATCAAGAATTCGTGGACATGGACCAGGATGTTCACATGGGGGATGTGGTGGAGCTCATTATGGAGGCCGACCATCTGGAGGACATGGAGCTCATGGTGCCTCCTCTGCTCCCTCTCCACGCCGTCAGCGAGCAGACTGTGGGATTGTCTGTCGACGAAATGATGGTGGAACTCCACCGGCAGAAATTGAATAAATGGTTCACGAAAGGAACGACATCGGCATGAAGAATCGGTTAAACTGGGGGGTTGCTTGTCTTAAGCATAGTGAAGATCTTGCGGGTTAGTAGTCCAGGGCGTTTAGGCTGGTTTTGATTGTGGATTAGTCTTTTGTTGTAGAGAAGAGGGTCTTGACAAGGCAGTGCTCGGCTGCCTCATTGGGCGGAAAGTGGCACATGTTTTTGTACATATGCTGTAGTTAATTCTTGTTGAAGCCACTGAGTAGAATAGAGTTGTCTAGCATCTGCTAGCCCAATTGTAAATAGTGACATGGAAGTGGGGCATAAAGATGAAAATTTGGCTGAAAGGAGGGAGTGAAGAGGTTTCTGTGCTCTCCTTATATTCCATTTCGCAAATTCACGAATTGCACGTGTGTTCTATCTTGCCACTGCAAGACCAGGCGGAGATACGTCTCCTGGTCAGCAGCTCACCCTCAACGACACTGCGTAGCCATTGTCACCATCGCTGAACCAGCATCTGATGCCTTATCTGACTCTATGTTTAACTTCTCTCACCCAATTTCTGCTTCCCTCTCCATATTCCAGTGGCCTCCACCTGCAGGCATACCGTGCAGTCTGACCTTTCTGCCCTCTAAACACCACCTTGCATTCGCTCAACTATTAAGGCTGTACTGTCATCCCAATCACTCGTTCACTGAAAAAGTAGGACGGTCTGAAGCCGCCTGTCCTGCGCGTTTACGCTGTTGAACTCCGTTTCTTTTAGGCAATTAACTCTGTGAGAGAACGATATAGGGAAGACCGCCACTACCGTGCGCGGACGGCTGGTCCAATGGATGAGGATGCCCTTCGTTCTGACCAAATGTCAGTGAGACCAACCAGAGGTTAGCAGATCGCGTGTTGAACCTTGCAAAGGTTCTTGCTATCTTTACTTTTGATGATGTGTGTATTCATGGCCAGGCTTGGGAAGAGCATCTGCAACACAAATGATCAAGTACTGCAGGCAATCCATCTTATGTTTGCGCCAAAACTTCTCTAAACTGAAGTCATTTTTTTGACTCTTGGTTCTTTTTTTCCTGCAGTTCATCAAAGGATACGCACAGATGGCCACATCGTCGCAGCACTTGGAAAAGTATGGAGTGGGAGTCATCTGGGGAATTCGATGCGGACTGGAGCACCACAGGCATGGGGGGCACCGCGCATGACGGCGAGCATCCGGTCTGCTTACAATCATTATGATCATATGACATGAGTTCCATCAACATGTATTCATTACATCGTGATAGCCAGAAATGTGTTGTATAATTAAGAAAATAGGATCTTAAAACTATTGTGTTTCGGTCCTTTGTGACCAGTCCTTCGTGGTTCCACATTTTGCCTTTGTCCACGTACATTTGATGGCCTCGCCATCGCGAGTTCAATGAAAGTTTCCCCTGTGCTTAAAACACATGGAAAGCGTTATTGTTCTAAAAACCTTTTTTGCTTGCACTGTTTGCGAGACTTTTTGTTTCACATCCAAAACTATTTGATCTTATCTAATGAACGAAACTTTTGATGAAAATAGACAGTTATTTCTTTTTCTCACCAAGTCCACCATTCAATGCCAGTTCCACGTTCACCATAAAGAAAGAAGTAACATAAAACAGTCAATGGTGGCCACAAACCCTAAAAATACATTTATTTACACAATCTGCAGACTTCGTCCTGACACCCCCGGAGAGATTCTCAGCTTCATATTTGGGACAGACGGGCATAGGATGCTGCATCATCCTCCTCACTTCCAACGCAAAGCCTTTTGAGAAGAGTCGCTCAGGATTCAAAACAAGCAGCGGTATATAGCTCCAGTATGAATATCATCTCCTTCACCAGTTGAAACAGGTGCACACCACTTCAAGCTAAAGTATGTCATTATCATTTTTAAGGGTAGAGAGTTACGTCAGCCCAGCACTCCACCAGCGAGGGTTTAGCCAACCCTTCTCCACACTCCTTTGAAAGGTCCAAGGGTCCCACCCCTGGCCATGCTTGAAGGACCAAAAGAAGAACCCTGCAGATGATGAGAGGTAGGTCTCAACCTGCGCTTGGGCAAACTCACTGTATATGTTGTCGTCAGTCTTACAATTCAGCGCCAAGGACCATTCTCCTGCAGCCCGAGGAACATGGTGCACATTTAATCCAATCAGTTCGAGCCAACCACGTGAGCATTGCAAAAAGTAGGAGCACGGGGCAGCCTGACTATCTGTTTTCGAAAGTGGTGATTTGATCTTCCTTCAAACAATTTTGGGGTCTTTGCGAGTGTCTCATGTGGGGTTGCATGTCACACAGCAGCACAATTAAGAACTGTGCTTAAAACGGCGGAAAGAGCATCCAACTCACCAATAAAGACAAGGCGCGTGCCCCGTTCCAACTGCTTGAGTGCGTCTCTGCGTTGCTTTCGTGGATACTTGAGATTAAACTCCACGGACTTACCTCCAAAAGTATTGGTGTCATGCACCTGATACCAATGTGCATCAAACACTACATTTGTGTGCTCTGGCCCTGGTCCATTCAACCCACATGCTGCTATCAGATTAATGCCATTATCAGAGAGACACATATCCGTTTTTGAAGCAAAACATGCAGTCACAAGTTTCAGAGACGGGCTTCTACGGCTCAGTGAGACTTTCGCCCACTTCATGAGTACAACTCACCGATCATAAAGTTATCCCATTCGCGCTCTGAGGCAAAAATGCGACTTCCAATGATGAAATAGGCAGTGGGTGATCTCTGTCGCAGAATGTTATAACAATCTTTGTAGTACTGTGCGAGATCATCAAAGGATATACCACTGACAGTGGGCTCATTGATTGGTTCAAGCCCTGAAAAGTTGGCGTGACCTCCATACCTGCAAACCGATTCCCTTGCATTGCTTCAAAGTGGGAATAGTCACTTGGAATCAAAAACCTTGTGTTTCTTTTTTAGCAGCCCCATCAATGAGGTAAACCCTGCAGTACCTACAACAGCAGTCATAGGGCTGAAACACTTCTGCTAAATCACAAATTGAAGCGAAGAAGAAGTTTTGCACTGCATGAAGCTCTTCTTTCGTGATTCTGCCACGTCGACATTCTCCATGACGTTTGTACGCAATGCCCACAACAGAAAATATGAATCAACAACCTCTTTACACCAAGTCGGCACTTCCACTTAACCTGAAAGCATTGATTTTCGTACTGAACAGCTACAGGATGCTGACAGTACTCCAAGCGAGCATCTTTGGTGGACCTAAAACCAAATACACCACTGAACCTGCTCTTGCGGCTGCGGGCACACCCCTACCTCGCCACAAGGAAGTCAATGACCTGCACTGTGCGCCCAACGTGGCGGGTCCACTCCGCGACCCCGTCCCGGCTGGCGCTGTGCTCCCACCCGTTCTGCGAGCCCGGGGCCGCGTGCAGGCACACCACCACGCGCAGACCGTGGCTGTGCGCCCACGCGAAGGCCTGCGTAGGGGCACACTCTTCGCTCACAGGTCAGAAATGCAGCGAGGGCTGCCATGCCTCCTCCTCCGCGACATGCATCAGCCATGGCAGGTCACGCATACAAACAGGACAGCAAGCCGCCATGGCGAGAACCTCACCACTTTCCCTAACGGCTATCTTGCAAAAATGTAATCTGCCAGTCTCTGTTCATTGCCGGACTTTCCCTTGTGCAGTGACAAATTTGAGCATTCACAAAGCTCACCCACATTTTGACAAGACTTCATGGGGCCATTTCTATGTGAAAGGGATGAACCTGGTCGAGGCATTCCAGGGTCCCTTCTATAAAGGGGGGTTCAGGGTGCGAGCCCTCCGCTATCCAATAGCCGACGGGTACGCGCACAGCGTTCACTCCGCGAGCCGCCAGCCATTGGAAGTCGGTTTCAGTGACCCACTCGCTCCTGTGTGCGCTTACCCTCCGCCTGCTCTCCTCCGGGCCAAGACCTGCATGCAGCTGATATTCTCCTCCCATGTTTGCCTCCACCTTCATCTCAAAAGTGCAGCTGCTGCTCCATCCTGGGGCATCTTCTCTACATTCACATCGGCGAGCAAGCACAGGGCAGCTCTTAGAAGGTGGGAAGCATGCGAGTCATGAGACAGAGAAAGGAGCAATAGATAACGATCTTAGGCAAGTTACCGATCGCATTAACATTGTTGCAGAGGGTAGAGTTTGTAATGCTACTCGCTATGCATGAGCTGCAATCTCGAGGAAATGCATATAAGGTGGTTGAGCTCATACTCAACATCAGCATAAAGCTTTCCACCCACTGCCACTCGCACCCATTTGCCGTTGCAAGCTCGGAGCTGAATTTTGTTGTCTTTACCCATCTGTCTCCGAATCCCAAACGTTTCCCTTTGCCCTCCCTCCATCCTGAAATTCACAGAAAAAGCTTCTAGTTTATTAAACCCTGCACAACAGACTGCAGTCATAGGTAACTTCATAGCCCTTCTCTGTAGCGCCATAACTCAATAGTCTGCTTTTCGAGAATCAAGTTAATACATACCACATCGCAATTTTTGTCCATTAACGAAGTACAATTTCGAGTACTGTACCTGTTGGCTAGAAGTTCTCCTGAACTGTGGCCAACACTCCAATAGTGACCGCTGCCTGCACGTATCTGCAAGCTTCCATTGGGAGTGCGCCGAAAAAAGAAGTTTTCCCACCCACTGGGCGACCCTCTATTAGCATTCAGCTGGTCGCCCCCTCCCCCTTCAGCACACACCCATCTGCCCTCCGACAATGAGCTTAAAGAAACTTTTGTCCCATCAAGCAAGTCCTGCACAATGGTCCAAACCAAATCCCAAACTGGAGCAGAGGTCAGAGATCTTGAAGGAGGGATACCATGAAAAAGAATAACACACAATTTCAGTACTGTCTGCTTCTAATGACAATCTGTGCTTAAGGGAGGCAAAGCAAAGCACTAATGTTTGTCATGTATTCCATCATGCAAGTTGCAAATGAGGAACAGCATGCATGGAGGCATTGAACATGAGAATAAGCCTTGACTTCTGTTAACAACTTGACAGAATTCAGCACTGCCCCACACTCACCTTGTGAACACCATCAAAGAGATGTTTTGGACACATCCAGCTCTCTGCGACCAACCAGCCTCCCAAATTGACTCCCACAAATTTTGGCACCGTTGAGACCGTTCGGATACTGAAAAGCTCCCAACTGGTGGGGGCCTTCATGTGCAGCCGCAGAGTGCCATTATCCCATGCTCGCAGATAGTACGAATTGCTTACTGACTGCATGCATACCTCCCACCATGTAACACACAGCTGAGAAAATCGCTTTGTAAATGTGAAGCCTTTTTGCCCCTTCGCTTTACAAATGGTATGATTCTGGACTATGCTGCCCTTCAATCTCTGAATAATATCTCTACTCAGACCGTCCAATTCAAGTGCGATGCCTCACCCAAATCGTAAACTTCTTGTTCGGTTTTTTCTCCACTCTGAACATGCATTCTGTCGGAATATCCGTTCCAGAGGCTTCCCCACTCGCAGTAACAGTTGCATCTGCATGAGCTGCCAACAGTTTGCCGTTTGGGCCTCTGAACGCAACTTGGAAGCTTTCTGCGTCATCGCTGCCTCCCCAGAGGGCACGGGCTGCCCTATGCATGAAGCTGAATTCGTCCAAGGTCCACGGGTCAGATCTTCTATTATTCAAGTTCAATGACTTGGCCTGACAATTGCATTTAGAAAGCTCATACGTCACATTCAGATGTTTCTACACTACATGTGGGTCAGCAGATTCTCTCTGCCACATGAGGTAGAGTACCCAAGATCGAGGGGAATCAGATAGCATGAATGTCGACTTCGCATTCTTGGGCATCTGGTTCAAGTTACTCCTCAAATTGCTTAGTATTGCCGGCCTCGTTTATGACATTTTGCAGTCTGACACTCTTCCAAGCTCGGACTAACACCCACTTACAAAGTGTAACTCATCGTCCAACAGTCTGCCTATTCTTGGAAACATGAGTACTCGACATGGCTACTAAGAAAAAAGGCTCCCCTAAAGATTCATTCGCAATTAGAGCTTTACCTTGAGCCGGCTGCAGCATCGGCCCGCACAATGAGCAGCAAATTGTGGGAGTCAGGAACATCCTTGTTGTGCAGGACAGGTTGAGACCAATCCTTATTCGGGACTCCCAAGTACGTCCAGTGAAACGTGTTTATCTGCACAGCCGTACCATCTGGACAACGACCTTCAAGTCAGAAGCTGCTTGGGACTCCGATAACACCTCGTACTAGAGAAGACTATCAAGGGGGGCATTTCTCTCACTCTAAGAATTTGAGATGACGTGTGAAGTGCTGTCACTCATAGGGATGGACCTTATGGGTCTTAAACTTGATGTTGTCAGGCACATGAAAAGTAGCCATCCAGTTCCTAATGTGAGTCTGAGAAGACGTTTCTCTATAGATGCAAAGCAAGTCTGTCCTCCAACCTGGGAAGACTTGTGTTAGCAGCTCCATGTACGCAGGTTTTCATAGTGGAATGGAATATTTAAGCATTCATCCTGACTCGTCAAACTTCGCCAGGACCACCACGACTACCTGGAGTTGTGTGCTCCCAAGGTTGGAAAATACAATGCCTTAACCTGGGACGGATCCAGGATTACAGTTTAGGGGGGGCTGACCAGCGAGTTGGGAACAAAAAATCTGAAATTTCTAGTGTCTAATCGCAGTCGATGCGCACCGACTTTGATATTGTTAAGTCAACGATAAAGGCGATCAGTGGCTAACAGCTTTGGCCTTCAATTTCTGAGGGGGGCTAAGCCCCCCCCAGCCCCCCTCGTGGGTCCAGGCCCTAATGCCTACGCTTAATTGCAGTAAGTGGTCAAGCCTTCGCCATGCTTCGACAACTATTTAGGCAGTTGCGCTCCTGGAAATTTTCATCGAATGAAGAATTGGTCGAATGTACAAGAAAAAAATCTTAATAAAAAGGTGAATAAAACGAAGGCATAGACTTTGCAGCTGCAAGGACAGCAGAGGACGTCTTTAGCAATAGATAGGTACATGCGCTTGCGGTGCAGCAATGGTTGTGGTTTTGTCGATTGAAAGCGCGATAAGCTCACATCACTGCCACTTGCACGGTCACGCAGAGATGAAGGCCCTTTGGGGTCAAAGTGTTGACCTCAGAACAAACGTACGGGGATTTTTTTACTCAACTCTGCTAAAGGAAAGAAGCAATGCCCAAAAGTGAAGGTATTCACTTTTTCGTGTCAATTGCAACCTTCAGGACGACTTGGAGCTGAGCCGAGTTGCCAATCATGTCATAACCTTGCTGAATATAGCGTCAAGCATCTACGGCCGAGTTTCAGTGCGTCTCAACACAATATTTCAGTACATTAAAGAGGGACCTTGGTTCACAGACTCTACATGAGCAAAACGTGTTTTCCCGCTTGTACCCTCTGTCAGAAACGATTGATACATATTACTTACTTTAACTTTTTGAACGTGCTGAGCAGTCCAACAGAAGCAGAAGTTCTTCGCAGGACAGAAACAACAGCGTGGCTCATCCCTGTGACTATGTTCAACATCCGACCCTCGTGGGCGATACGACAAACAGATGACTATGTCCGAGGCATAGAAGATATATGCCTCGAAACCATATGTGTAGAAGTTATTGAGTGCGCCAGTGTAAGAGTCGCTGAAATCAGAATTATGGATGGCCGGTTGGACAAAAACGTGTCTCAAATCAGTTGCTGCCAAGCAGATAGTTTGAGAACGTTATCCGCATTGTATCTTAGTCCACACGATGCTTATGGCCTCAAATCGATATAATTAGAAAGGGATCGGACAGGTGACGAACGTCAGAGGAATGAACGGAAAAGAAGCCAGCAACGTAGACGTTGTAACCAAAAATCACTTCAGAAATCACATAATTCGCGCGCTGGATTTCACACAGCCAGAATGCAGCATGTCGTTCACATTAAACGCAGGTCTAGCCGAGAAAGCCGCTTCGTTCTCCCCTCGCTGCGCAGAGAAACGGTGGCAGCACCGCGTGAAGAGAGGGACAGTGCAGCCGGGAGGGGAGGCGCATGCCTGCGAAGGTGTCGCAGTCCCACACGCAGGGCATCGTCATGCCGCCTCCTGCCGCCATGGCCTTCTCCTCCCTCATTCTCCTCTACCATGCCCCGCCCCCACCGGGCCATCCCATGGACCCATCCCATGGTCCCATCCCATCCTATCCGGCCATGGCCGCATGGCCCGCATGCGCATGGACCGCTTGGACCCATGCCCATGCCATGCGGCCGCTGTTGTCCGCGTGCTATCTATCCTTCAGTCGCATGTTCCTCGTCTTGGTGCATGCACAATGTTGTGGTTGTTGCGATCGCCACAACTGTGGAACATCATGGCATCATGTTACACAAGAGCGGGAGAACATGCGCAAGGAAGCACACACAGCAAGTCTAACAACGCGCGCCCCCTCCCCCCCATCCTCGCCTTTGCCAGGAACAAAAGTGATCGCAACAAGGAACCCTTTCCTTTTTTTTTGTGAAACTTGCAACTCATGCTCCGCGAGGTCCACGTCCAGGTCTTGGGGGGGCCCTCGGGCACCGAAACCTGAAAAACCAAATTGAAAATATTTTTTTCATTTTTATTTTAAATTTTCAAAAGGCGATGTTCCCCCCCTCCCCCTCGCATTGGCGGAGAGCGGCGACTTCGGATCGAAACGGCGCGATTGGAACCGTCGATCGGCAGCAATCGGCGGGCGGGGCGATGGCCTGTGAGGGCTCCCGTGCCGTCCCGGCCGGAGCCGAAGGGAGGGCCTATAAACTGGGCGGCCCTCGGAGCGCAAGAAGAGGTCGGAGGGGAAGGTTGTAACCACATTGCAGTCAGACTCTTCGACTGTTTGTGTACTCGTATTCAAGGGGATAACGGCAACCAAAGCATCGTTGGGAGCTGAGATTGCGGTATCTGTTCGGGAATCATGAGCGGAAGGGGCAGGGCCAAGGGTGCAAAGGCCGTTTCAAGGTCGCAAAAAGCAGGTTTACAGTTTCCTGTTGGTAGAATTGCTCGTTTTTTGAAGGCTGGGAAATATGCGACGCGTGTTGGAGCGGGGGCGCCTGTGTATCTTGCTGCGGTCATGGAGTACCTGGCTGCAGAGGTATTCGCCTTTTTCAACTCCTTTCGAGTTATTATCTTGTAAATAAATTTGTTGAACGTTTGCATGATAAAATTGTATCCTCCTTTCTCGCTGCACTTGGAGGATGGGGTTTTTATATTGTACTTCCGAAGTTGTGAGAATACCTCGCTGCTGAGGTGAAATTCGCTTTTCTTCCATTCAGGAACGACGTGGCTAAATCTGGCTTTATTGATCGCATTTTTTGCTTCGTCCCGCTTTTTATTTTTCATTTGAAACCTCTCATGCCTACTCCTTCAATTTCATGTTTACAGTGATAGCTTTTTCATTGCTAATTTGAGTATCCATTTCTGCCAGGTGCTTGAGCTGGCAGGTAATGCTGCTCGCGACAACAAGAAAACCAGAATAGTCCCGCGGCATATTCAATTGGCTGTTAGAAATGACGAAGAGTTGAGCAAGCTACTCGGTGCAGTTACAATTGCAGCTGGTGGAGTACTGGTAAGGCTTTGTAGAACCCTGGCCAACTCTGCGTGTGGATGTTGCTCTTTTAGGACGGCTAGGGAATGCCTGTGCCAACCTAATTTAGCACAGTGCGCTGCACCATTGTTCTAGTCTCGATTGCACCAAGCCCGTCTGTTCTGTCACAAGTTGTGAGTAGGCTCGGTGCTGATGTCCTGTTCGTAACTGTGCTTTTCTTGCAGCCAAACATTCACTCAGTGTTGCTTCCGAAGAAGTCTGGTGGCGCTGGAGAGAAGGGCTCGGCTTCCCAAGAGTTTTGAGAAAAAAAAACGAAATTAGGACGTAGATGCGGCAACCCCTTGTACAGAAAGATGTTACTGCACGACTAGTGCTTTGGCTAATAAAAGAGCTGTCACCTTTTATGTAGATGTCTTCAACAAATGCAGCAGTCGCTCGGAGGCTTGTATTCAGTTAAGATTCATGGATTCCCCACACTTAAAAGTAAAACCCCGAGTTCTGAATGTTATCCAATTGCAAGGTTTTGTTTTGCGTCAAGCTTGTGGCAGGCCCCTTGTTCAAATGAGCTGCTATGTTGTGCTTGATGGAAGCCTTGTTGATAACTGGGACTGTTGAAAGTAGAGGGGCTGGAGTTGGGATCGCTCACATAAGAGTTGCCAAGGAGAGGCTCTGCTGCATTTGTTAATTGTTTTCGACCGTGGCAAAAACTTTCAAAATCAATGGTCATTAGAATTTCTCATGCACACACATAAATGATAATGCTGACCTTTCTTATAGAGTACCACTGCTGGTCTCAAACAAAAGTGCCGTTAGAGTCACCTTTGAACTTGAACCGGGAATACAACCTATCAAACAAGGATAATAAACCGCTATCTCCATTGCATGTTCTTAGAGGAAAAAATATTGATTTTTTTTGTTCATGAGATTACTGATGAAGTATGTGCACAGAAGGCAACAAGGCTTTTATAATTGTTGTATAACTAAGTTCCTCTACTACTTTGTTGCCTCTGAGGTCAAGAATCTGCACACCTAGCCCTTGAAATCCTCTAAAAACCTCATATACATTTTCTTGATAATCCTTCCCCGTGGCAGTCACCAAAGGCCAATCACCCATTGTTGATGGAGAAGAGTACCGCTGGTTATTATGGACGACGCTGCCTAGAAGGTTGTAACTGAGGTCGAGCGCCTGCATGTGTGGCAGCATGCCAAGAGGTGAAACGGCGCTGCCATGGGTGATGCAGTTGTGGCTCAAATTCAACGAGATCAGCTGCTGGAGACTCTCCAGACCTGTGAGTCAGAACTTCGTTGCTTCAGTCTTTCTTCGCTTCGTGGCCTTTTTTGCCCCTTCTCGTCAGTCTGTTTCAGATGCTAGAAGTGAAGGAGCAGCTTGCAGCTATAATGAGGGACAATTGCACAAGAAAGAGTGGGAAAGCATTCGACTCACCGTGAGCTGATCGCAGTCGGTTATGGCTGAGGTCTAGCTGTCGCACCCAAAGCAAGCGATGCGCTCCCTCGAAGTATCCAAGATCCATATGGGACAAGCGGATCTGTCCATGTGAGAAGAGTTGGTTCTCAACCGCTCGCTTGTCTACATCCCCCAACTGTAAGCGCGCATGACTCCACCAGTGCTTTGCCAGGCTGCTGGAAGAGGCTAACACCTGTCATAGATTGAGCATGAAGAACTGGACAGTCAATCAACGCGAAGTTTAAAAACAGACTTCCCTGGTCCTCCTCTCAAGAGTCCTGCACTGCAAACCCAAGAAAAAAAATCTTGCAGCGTTCAGAGGGTTTTCGCATAGGAGTAATCTTGACCCCTTCCCCCACATTAGGCTACTGAAATCATAGTGGGATGCAGCACGGAGGTGTAATATAAACACCTGATGCAACCGCTGCCTGCTCTGCACGTCCTTGTAGTACTCCGCATGGCCGGGGTCGTCTTTTGCCAGCTGCTGATACAATTCAATGACCTCAATTTCGTCGTAGTGGCCATTGCAAGTGCTCAACGAATGCAGCAGCCTTGCCAAGGTAAGTTTTGGCCATTTCACACTGCAAAAACATGCGAAAGTTTAAAGAACATGGGAAAGTGAAGTCAACCCAGTCTCCTTCACCCAACCATCCCAATCTTCGTACATGCAGCTTCTGCCATGGAGTCTCTGTCAAGTGGTGAATGTTTGCAGGCGACTCTAAGTCCAGTTTGGACTCATCTACATGAAATCCTCGCGATTTCATTTGGGAACATCTTCCTGGCCTGTCAAATCATCTCAAATACCTACTCATGCCCCTCGCTGTGCCCGTTTTTTTCCTTGAGAGACCAATTTGTAAGGCCCCAGCTTCTCCTAATTTCGTACAGGAAACATCGACTCACCTCTCTGTCTCCTCCTCCAGCAGCTCACGACACATGCCAACCTCCTCCTCCAACAGAACATGCCTCCATGTTGCTATGCTGTCCCCCGTCTTCACACTCTCGTTTCCACAGACCCCAATGGAGAATGAGGCCTTCGCATCTGGAGGGAGCTCTCCACCGCTTCCTGCTCTTTCACTAGTCTTCTCCTCCGTTTCCGTTTTCGATGTTAATAAAGCGGCAAGCGTGCTCTCCTTATCACTCCGCCTCGTAAGGACACTGAATTGCACTTGAGTGCTACCTTGCAGAGGGACTCCAGACAGCGATATGACTCCTGGGCAGCAGCCCACCTTCAACGAGACTGCGTAACCATTTTCACTGTTAAAACCAGCATCTGATGCCTTATCTGCTCCTACCTCAACTACTCTCACCCAGCTCCTGCTTCCCTCTCCACATTCTAGTGGCCTCCAACTGTTAACAGTTGCTGCACAGTCTGACCTTCCTTCCCTCTCAACAGTGTCTTGCACTCCCTCAACTATTAAGGCTGCAGTGTCATCCCCTACTCCCATCACTCGTTCACTAAAAAGTAGGACAGTATGAAGCCGGCCGTCCTGCGCGTCTACACATATTCCTTCTGATGGCCAGGTGGCAATCAAAGAAGGTTTGACTTCTGGCACAGTATGTCCTAACAGCCATTGATAATACATGAATCCACTTTGATCATCTGGTGCAGTCCAGAGTGCCTGCCTCACAAGCTCATACTCCTCCTTGACCACAATAGGATCGAGTGCTGCTTCTGCCCCCTCCTTCCTCTCCTTGGCTCTGTGAATGGCCATCAACAGCTGGCTGCATCAAACAACATGGCCATCACCGCATTAACTTGCCATTTCGCCACATGCAATGTCAACACAGGGCCATATTCATGAGTTAAGGAAGGAAAAATTGGCTCACCTGCGGACATGCCAAGCAGAATAATTGCGAGGATCTTCGTTGATCTTCTCCATGCTATATTGTAGCTCCGCCTCTGGGCCCTGCCCACTTGTTTGAACAGCAAACCTGCACCAAAAATACAATCCATCCAATTTAAAACAGCGAGAATGCTTTCCTTGAGTACCGTTTGTGTACAGAACAAACTAGATTGGCTGCCCATGCAATGGACTCGCAATAGGACACATCTAAGCTGGTTTTTGCTGCTTCTCTTGAGAACGAATCTCATCCTCAGCAACATCTTAGGAGAGGCCCAAAACATGGTGACACTCACAGTCAGTGTGCGACACCTGCCAGTGTGTACAACCCCAACACAAGTACTCTGCTAAAGGACAGCATGCTTAGAAGATTGGCTGCTCCACATTCAAAACATGCATATACCTTAAACCTTGAAACGTAACTTAATTTGCGTGAAACCCTCCTGACTTACCTGCGATAATCCCAGCCATGGAAATTCCGGTTGTCCAAACCCAGCAACATAGCAAGCAGCTCAAACTCGCGTTTCATGGGTGCAAGCCCTTGCGCAGCGATCCACTTGCGGTGATGCCAGGCTCCATAGGACTTCGGATTCTTCTTCAATGCTTTTTCGGCCTGGTAGAAAGGAGGCCCACCATGCCCTATTGCGATAGCTGGACACACATATTCAACAGTGAAATTGCAAAAGCTGCTCCGAAAATGGTCAACGAGATGCACAGACGTCAGAAACGGGGAGCCAATCAGAAAGAGTGTAGCCAAGTCTGCACAATGAATTGCCAAAACAGAAGTGCCAAGAGAAACGTAAAATGCTAAGAAAGTTTCAAAAGCAACCAAGTCAGCCAAATAAGATCATTCCTTGACGCACAAATAAGAGCTCCTCGCACCCCATCTATCTGCTCATCTTTGGAAACAAACTATCTCTAAGGTTGGCCAATCCCAGAAACTTTCAGAACTTCATTCACATGGAAGGTGGTCATTTGGTGATTCTCGGCGGGCTTCAGGTGTGAGAACTCAGCATACCAAGCGGAGTTCTTCATCCGCAAGCTTCTTGCGAGCGACCTCATCATCACCTGCCTCCGTTATCAGGTGACGAAAAGCAGATTTACGAAAATTCCAAGCAGTGTATACATCAGGGTTCAGCTCCAGTAGTTTTCCACTTTGTTGAAGAGCATCCTCCGTGTATCTGTCACACCACAACTCGATTACTGAGACAAGGCTTATCCCTTTACAGTCCAGAGATACCTCAGCATGTGATACCTCATCTTCTCATTTTCGTCAAAAAGTAAGGAGCTAATGCTAATTATTTGCATGCAGAATGAGTTAAGCTCTGATGTGACACATGAACTGAGGATTTTGGAGATATGCGATACTAGATTTTTGATTAAAGGCATTCACCATAAGGCAGACGAATCGAATGTGACAAATTGCTTTGACACATTTTACAAACGTTCACGAATTAGTACCTCTATGAAAGTGATAAGCGCACGAATAAACTGGCACGGATAGGCTTGTGTTGTGAACAATTATCGCAGCCCTTATCACTTTCAGGGAGGTGCAGGCCTCTATCCGCACCTTAATCCATGTGGCGGACAGCATACCTTCGTCTTCGTCTTCTTCGTGCTTATTATGCAAGTTTGGTCCCAAAAAGTCCCAAGTTTGGTTCGAGCCTACTCATTCACATGAGTTGAGTGGGGAGAGTCAACGACGGTGGAATCAATTTAACTCTTTTGCTGTAATATGCTTTTAACGACTACACTGGAAACGACTTGCCCATGTTGCCAAACACAGAAGATTTTGCACAATTTGGCCTCTAAGTAAATTTTCCATAATCCTCAAAGCGTGATACTGAAGAAGCACAGGAACTCCTCAAAAAGATATCGAGGCAATTCAGTATTTCCAACAAAACAGGCACAAAAAAGCTGGCCACAGCATCACCCTATGCACCTTTTTTCCCGGTGGAACTGAAGCACATTGCTCTGCAACCGAGAGTAAAGAGCGATTTTCTTCCTGCCAGCTGCGGCATCACGCTCGTCTGCCTCCCTCTCCCTCTCCGCCCGCACAGACACTCGCGCCCTCCCGTGCATGACGGCCACCGAGAGGCACTCTGCGGGCGGGCGCTGGCTTTGAGTGGGTGGGGTGCGAGCACAAGCCCTAAAAGCTCCACCTGCGAGCCATCCCTCAGGGAGGCCTATCTGGGACGGAGCTCGTCCGTGGCGGAGAGGCGGTACGGATGCAGGTCTCAACCCTAAGCAGTAAGCACCCTCGGCCCTGACTCTAAACCCTAACCCTAATTTCCAAACCCTAAACTCTACACCTTAAACCTTTCAGAAGGTGGAGTGAGATGAGCATTCTTCCTCCCCAGCAGCAGCAGCAGCAGCAGCAAGACCCTTCTGACTCACTCAAGAAGTACGTGGCCGAGCGTGCGCTGGAGAGTGTGGGAGCTGTGCAGCGCCTGGCTCGCTCTGCAGCTGTAGGGGTGAGGGCCTTGCTTTAGCTGTGTTTTTTTTTTTTTTGTGGTAGATATGGCCCTCTAGTAACAGAATATGAGGATTTTCTTTAATGTGGAAAGCCTCATCCCCCACCGGGAGAAGTTGCGAAGTTTGGACCATTTTCTTCTGAACCTGTTCAATGGTTGAGGAGCGCGTGATAAGCATCGATGATGGTTGAGGCTGTAGTGCATAGTGAGTGATTATTGGCAACCATGCCTTTGAGCTTACGGCGGCCATGGCAGTGACGGTGGCTGTGCCATTGGAGAAAGTTTGTGTCACCATGAGAAGCAAAAATGAGTGATTTGGCATGGGTGCAGCAGCCAGGGCGATGGAGTCAGGAGCTCACGAGCAGGGCCGGCTCCATCAAGGGAACCCGAGAGGTGCTGCCCACATGTGCCTAATGCTTGCACTGTCATGATGTTACACACTTTTGACTTTCCCTGACTTGCTTTAATGTTTTTCCTTTCTCTAAAAAAATTATGAAGGGTTGTTCATGAGCGGATCGCATAGGCTGATTGTAAGTGCGTTTTCGTTTGCAAGTCCTTGTCAATGTTAAGCACTCTTTCAATGATTGCAGGCTCTTGAGCAAATGCCTCTTGCGCTCGCTGCGATGGACGCAGGCATGGATGCAGCCCTTGAGAAGTGAGCTCCCTATTCCATCACGACGCATTGCATGATGAGACTGTGCTTGTGATGTTTTTGCATTATCGATGCTTGAGGCAGCTGTTCTATTCGCTCTGAAGGCACTCCTTGTGTTGTAGTCAGGATGATGACAAGTCGGCAATGTTGGTTTCCCTTCAAACGCATCCTCATAAATTCCCAAATCTGATCGCGAGCCTGTTTAAGGAGTCCATGTGCAGGGCAGCTCATTTGGCCGAGGCAAAGTTTTTCTTACGCAGTTCACATGCATTAGCTTCTGAGGACAAGCCACGTGAATGAGCACGATGTCGTTGCAGGGGCTGTCCTTCATCTAGACGTGTACATGATGCAGAAAGCTCGGTTATGCTCATCTTTTGCTTTTAGAGAGGCTTCTCCTTATAGGTTTTCTTCCGCTTCTAGAACCATGTCATTGTTTGTAAATTCCATTCATCTGGCCATTCAATATCTGATGGCAACCAACCCCTGAGTATCTATCTACTCAGTGTCTTCAATACAGGAACCCCTTTCCAGAAGCCGTAGAATAAGATTGTACGTAGTGAGAAACAGTTGAATTTTGTATCTTAGCTTCAAGAATAGCTTGCGAACTTGTAACTCTTGTTCTGACCCTATGGTCACAATGGGTGGCTTCTGATTGTGCTGATTGGAGGGCTAGTTACGATAGTGGAATTCTCCGGCAATGCAATTTCAGCACGAAAAGCATAAACCCAATGTTGTTACACTCACTGAAAAACATGGAACTATAGCCATCAGCGCGACCGAACTGTTCACAGCGCAAGCCTGTCCGTGCCAGTTCATTCGCCCGCATATCACTTTGCAGGGAACAGTGTCTCAAAACGAGTCGCCAAATTCGATTCGTCTGCCTTGGGGTGAGTGCCTCTAATCAACAACTTCGAACCCAACAACCTTACAACCCTAAAACCCTAAAACCCTAAAAGCCTAAAACCGTAAAACCCTAAAACCCTAAAACCGTAAAACCGTAAAACCATACAAGCCTCCGTCCGCGTGTCCCAGCTCCTCCTGCAAGCCTCCGTCCGCCGCCGCAAACCAAACGCAGACTGACACGTGGCGCTCGCCACTTCCGCAAGTACTCTCGCAGAAAAACGTTTCACCCTGCCCGCGCCCTCGGGCAACCCCAAACCATCTGCCATACGCTTTTCAAGCGCCGCCAGATGCTGCCACGTGGATGCCACGTGGCGCCCAGTTGGCGCTGGGTCGATGATTTTTTTCTCCGCGTCCCGGGCGGTTCGCAAGTGCGGGCGGTTCGCACGTACGGGCGGTGGCAGGGCCTAGGGAAGGGCGAAAAACGCACTGGCTCAGTTGCCAGTGACAGAGAGTCAACTGACAAGGAACAATGACACATAAAAAAGGGCCCTCACCCGTATAAAACGCACCCGTATAAAACGTTTTCCTGCGCACAGATTTCAGCCAAGCACACATATGATGCCGTGAAGCCGAATGGCCCACAGCGCTCGGAAGTCCAGAAATGGACATTATAGCATGAAGGCAAGGCTCGCTGGGGACGGTGATAGGATGCGAACTCAAATAGATAAAGTCTTTGTAAGACAGCGCCTGAAAGCTGCCCAGATTTTTCCATTCAGGCAGTTCACCCTCTTTCCCTTTCTATTTATATCTCTGCCAGAAGGACAGCAGCGGCGCTGCCCTACATGTGTTCCGCTGCCCGGCACAGCGAAAGAATAGTGACAACTCTCTCTCAGCGACAGCAAGTAAAACTTTTGACCCCCATGGCCTGCCCCACCACCCTCCCGCCACCCCCAGCCCCAACACCTCTCCTCCCTGCACCCTCCACAGGAGGGGAGGAAAGCATTCATTGCCTATGTACACTGTGCCCAGCTCCACTCCCACATACGCGTTTCTACGCCTTTCGCCCTGCTACTTCCTACAAGTGCTCCTGAACCCACTACTGCTAACCCAGTACCTTCTAGATGCTTTATTCAATGCAACTAAACATTCACAATATGCTCAGCATGGCCTATATGCATTTTCAACAACTGTTCATTAAGCCCCCGCCCTGCAGAAGCTTCACACCAAGACACAGACGCCAATAGATTCTTGCTACCAGCGGGCGCTTGCTGCAAGATTCGGGCTGTTATTTGATCCTATGGCGGATGAAGGTGCCGCCGGTGAAGGTGAGCCCCCCAAGCCGAGCCCGAAATTCAGAAGAAAGCGCTCCGAGTGTGACCGAAGCATGTGCACAAAAGAGTGCCGTGATTTGTCGACGGGTTTAGGCGGCTGCATAGCCTCTGCAGTGGGGGCCTCCTTCACCTGCAGCACAGTCTGACCAATTTGGTGGCGCATTGCCTCCACCACTTTCATGTCCACGGGATTGCCGGACACGTCAGTGACATAGAATATATTCACCGCTTGCTCCCCCTGAGTGGCCACGTCAGCCTTCGTCACTGAAAGGCCATTTTCACAAAACAAACGCGTAACATCTGACAGAAGACCGAGTCGATCACTTGTGCGCAGCTCCAACCGGATGCCCTGAAAGCACCACAAACTTCAGAACATAAGCGTCTACGAAAACGTTTAACATTCCGTAAAAGTGGATGGGTGAAATGTCCAGGTCAAATAGATCACAGATCAAACAGTACAAACTTTGCCAGTCCATTCAGCCGTAAAGAACTGTCATTGGAGGACCAATATACAGACACCACATGTTTGAATGTGACACCGATGATGCTGACCCTGACGAACCCACCGCTTGCCAGATTGACAAAGTGGAGCCTCTCTGCTTAGCAAGGATAAAGCTCGCCTATAGTGGTATCACAGCCCATCCAACAGGACGGCTCTGCTAATTATGGCATCCACAGACATGCCATATTCTGATCAAGACCAGCATAGGTCATTACTTGTTGGCTTCACTCCAGAAAGACGACTTCCCAAAAACCAATCAAGCAAGAAACATCTCAGTGGCTTGCAGGCCATTGAGATGTAAGCCTGGATGGAATGCTATAATCTCTACCCTGCCGAGGAGATGGCCCAACTCATTCAGATCAAGGGCCACCACCAGGTCACCAGGGCCATCAAAGCCACCTGCGAAAATAGCTCCATCCATGTGCTCATCATGATTGACAAAAATGCATTTGACAAGAAGGCAGCTTAACCCAGGATGGTCGAAAGAACACCTCGACTTCCAACGGGACATCTCTGCAAATGCAAATTTCTCCATCCATCATCAAGCCAATTCAACCCAGGGACAATGGCCCATTGCAAAGGTGCAATGATTCCCTGTCAGGCTCATTCACCAGCAAAAAACCTATTACTCAACTGTCAGGTAGGTTCGATAACCAGTTCGTGAAATGGCCCATTCCCATGTTTACAGCTCAAACCCTGTACTACAACTACCTGCTTGATCCTGCGATTACATGCTTGATCCGCTGGGGATACATCCCATAAAGGAACTATGCTCACCTCGGGCGTTCTCCGCTCAATGGCTGCTTCCAAACACTTAATAACACGTTCCCGTTCTGCCTCAGAATCCAGTGTGCATCCATCCAAGTGTCGAATGTAGTACTCCTGCAATCACAGCATATTCCATCAGGGGTTGGCCAAATCATGGCACGCTCCACTGTTTGCACTTTCTCCTGTTTGTAGAAGACAGGCTCATTGAGCATACAAGATAGAACTCCCTTTCTAACATTATATTTCCCCCACAACATGCTGCAGCAGAAACGTACGAAGGCATTAGATTATGATGTGAACTTATGGCTGGATTCGTTCGGAATAAACCAGTGATTTAAATTATGAAATCGTTCGTTTATTTATGAAAAAGCCAGGCTGCACAGCAATTTGCCCCACATGCTGACAGGCTCCATGGGCCACGCTTCAGTGTAACCAATTAAACTCGTGTTGCTCCTTAAGCAGCCAATATTATTAGTGATTTGCATACAACTTCAAAAAAATTGCGTGAAATCTAACAATGTATGCCACATCGCACTTTGCTATGTCCCCTTAATCATGCAGACCTCGTAATAGCGACTCCAGGTTTGATTTTCCTACGACAACCAAGAGCCCAATCTCTCTCAATACAAAAGCTTGCCAATTAACGTAACCAGTATCACGGGCCACTGCAGACAGCCCAGCAGTTCAATATCCCACAATGCAACCCATTTCCCTGATAACATTCAATGGTGCAAGTTCACCTCAAGTGAACAAGTCTATGCGCATTGAAAATTGTAATGAAACAAAGAGAAGAAATTAAGAATTGCCACTGTGACAGAGCACGACGCACCTGTGTGGCAATTCCATCATTGGAATCGATGGTGGCGTGGAAAACAGTGTAATGCATATCCGTCAGAGTACATACTGTGTCAAAGAGTAGCTTAGGACGATCCTTGCATTTGACGTCTACAATGGAGTACTGAGTCTCTGCACAATTCCGCACTGACACGTTTATCCTTTCTTCAAAAGACACGCGCTGGCTTCGAGGATTTGTTGTTTCATAGTCACGGTCCGCAAACATCATTTGGTGCAGCCGACGTTGAGTATGGGTCAGTCCAATGGCAAAGTCTGTCTTTGAGGCGATACGACTACCATCCGCCTTCATAACTCGACCTAAAAGATCCTTCAACTGAGACATCAACTTTGCATCGTTCACTGGACCTCCTGTGCTTCGGTCAGTGATGTAGACCACACAAGCAACTCGCATATTGTGGGTCCAAACTTCGGCCCCAGCCACATTGCAGCCAAGCTCCGTAATCACTGCTGAAATCTCAGATAGCAATCCGGGACGATCGGTGCCGGTAAGCTCGATGGCTGTATGGTCAGCAAGGTCCTGCAGGGCCACAGGCCGTCCAAGGCATGTTCGAACCTCCCGCACTGACACTTCTCGCTTTGCTCCAAGGGCCTGCATCACCATTATATATTGCTCCATCAACCCATATTCTGCGAGAAATTGGAGCCATCAAACAGGCACTCAAATAAACAGCACAAAGATATTTGTACAACGATACGTGCACGAAAGACAACAACGAAAATCACGACCACCGATTTGCAAGGCACAAATATCATGTCGTCAGTTTCACGACAGGCGCATGGGTCAACAAAAACATCAAACGTGTGCAGAAGACCATAAAGAAAGCCAAACTCAGTACTGCAGGAAAATGTGTGAACGTGTGAAACGTGTGTAATCCCTATGTCCGCCATTTTTGTGAAATGGAGTCTCACCTGTTGAATATACGCTATAAGGTTCTCATCTACCACTTTGTTGCCCAGCTGATCCTTGACGTGAAAAACTGCAGGCAGGCATCAAAGTCATTGTTACCTTGTCTTACTCGTTCCCAAGAAAAATAAAGGGAAGCAAAAGTTGATTTCAAAAACAATGAGGAAATTTTGGTATCCGCATGGGTGTCCCAGTATGGGCAGAAGATTTCTCCCAATACTCTGAAGAAAGCCTGTTGCAATCTACATGAATATAACGAATATTTTGAAAGCGAATTTATGCGATCGGAATCGGACAACACCCTCATGCTTCTGCCTGTTCACCTCAGCAGTTCCCTGTTCCTCGTTCCCTTATTCTCCCCTCATGCTATGAAAGGTTCATTGGATTGAAGATTATCCAATTGCAAGACCAGATGTGCGAAGTAAGATGATCTCACCATCCACAAACCAACCCCCGTCGGACGAGATGTATGCCTTTGAGATGACCAAATCCAGGTCTGTAAGGACCTGTACGACCTCCAACAGACAGCCATGGCGATTTGCACTGTCGATTTTGACCAACGTGGCATTAGGATCTGTAGTATTGTCGATAACCACCCTGAACAAATGCCCAACATTTTCCGCAATCAGGACTCCATACTTTGAAAAAGGCTGCAAGGGCTAGCGACAAACAGTCAACAAGAACATCCAATTAAGACTGCGGTAGCGCTCAATTTAGGTGTCATACGATTCCCTCACCTTGGAGGATTGATTTTTAAACTGAGCGTTTCGTATTCTGCACACAAACAGCGAACAGCCCCCCAAGACCAGTGTACCAATCAGCCGCATCCTCTTCAATTTCTGCATCCAAGCAACGGAATCCCTCCCCCTCCGCCCTCCACTCCGCACACCCCGCCCTCAATTCCCACATACCCGTGCTCGAATCATGCGTCCGCCTCCACTGCGTCTCAGGCGAGGCGAATGGCGCCATTCTTGGCGACCTCTGCCCGCTCCCGTTAGCGCGTCCTACCACAGGCGGCCATGAGGACGACACGAGGTCCTTCTCTTGCAGCCCTGCCGGGCCGACCATTACTCCCAACACGCTGCTGCCCGCCCGCCCGCCCTCCGCCTCCGCGGGGCGCTGCCTCCGCTCTGAGCCCTCTCTCTCCCTCACCCTCTCCCTCTCCCTCCCTCCCTCCCTCTCCCGCGCCCGCTCCATGGCGCCCACGCAGCGTGGAACTTTGGGATGTCGGTTCCAAGGCGACGCCCTGACGGCAACTGTACGAAATTGGAATCTTTGCAGGCCCTCGGTATCGTCCGTACCGATCAGGAGGCGGTTCGTACCGTACGGATTGCGACTCGTGGAAAACTCCCCGCGCTAGGCCGTACGACCGTACGCGCTCTCCCCGGGAGGAAGCGTGACGGGCACAGGCCCGCCCGCCCTGCCTGCATGCAGCGGCGAGGCGATGGCGCACACTCAATCATGGCTGTACAGTACTTGTACCTGCAGGGGAAATTGTACGGCGTGCATGCAACAGCATGTGGTATGGAGCCTTGCCATTTTGTTCATTGTTCGGAGTGCGAAGGAAAAGCAAAGAATGTGGCATTGGCGAAGGGATGCGGAAGGGGACGCTCCTGAGATTGTTGGTGTGGCTTCGCTTCCTGGTTCGGGGGGCGGCTGGTTCGGGCCGCATCCCGATGTGTGGCGTTGCGTTGGCAGTGTTGTAGGCGGCAGGCAGGGCTCTTGTTGCTCCTATGCTCACTACCGTAGTAACAAATAGGTTGAGAAATTGAACAATTCAGTTGAGCATTGAACAGTAGAGGTCGGAATGTTTTCGATTTGAGACATTGAAGAATACGAAAATAAAAGTTGAATGCCTCAATATGTTCTTGCACACGTGTGCATTCGAGTCCTAGTTCTAGTTCTTGCACCGCAAGATTCTGCCGATCGGAGGGTCCGGTTCGCTCCGCCTCGATGCTTGCCGTACGATTTTCTAGGCGGATCACGCTTGCCGTACGGTGTGGCCGGATACGGCACTGTACGCTTGTCGCGGTACGGTCGGGTACAGGATCAGATTCTCTATGGCGGCAAAAGTTGGACCAGCAGACCTCTACTCGAATTGAACACGACCGGTGGTTAATCGTTCAATGTTCAACTGCTTTCGTGTAGGATTCGCATTGAACGAGAACTCAGTTTCTCAAACAAAACAAAAAAAAAACAGAAACTAAAACAAAAACAGTGTTTTATTTGAGAAACTGATTTTGAAAGGTTTCTTTTTTTGAACAACCAAAATCTGTAATCTTTAATTTTTATTTTTCTCATCCTGTTTGGTTTTAGGGTATGCTTTTTCTTGTGGATGCCCGTCCTGGGCTCCACTCTGTCCCGACCCATGCTGCTGCTGGTGACGGCGTCCTCCCAATGCAGGTCGGTGGCCTTGCCGTGCGTGACGCCCATGGTTTGTCGTCCGCGACATGCTGGATAACAATGCTAGTAAAGGGCAGCTTATTCCTAGGGCCCGGCCCGGCCAGGCTCGTGCTCGTGCTCGTGCTCGTGCTCGTGCTCGTGCTCGTGCTCGTGCTCGTGCTCGTGCTCGTGCTCGTGCTCCCCCTTGTGCTTCTTCCCATGCTGCTGGTTCCTCCCGCGTGTCCAGCCCGCATTGGCGGAGGAGGTTGTGCACCCTTATGGTCTTGATGGAGGGCTTCATAGTGGCGCCGGGGCTTGGTGGGTTGCTACATCGATCGTTTTATACCCGTCGTCTCGGCCCGGGCCAGTTCCAACTCGTCCTCACCTCGCTCGGTGCTTGCTCGGTTGATGTGCCCACGGCCCAGGGGGGGGCGCTAAGGAGGGTCTAGCCCCCACTCAGACTTTGGGCGCGCGCAATCGCCCCGGTGGCGCGCGGGGAGATAGAGCAGCAGCACCGAGAGCCGAGCCCCACTGTGCCCCCTCGAACAGTGCTTGGTATGAAATTAGAGCACGTCAATCGCTTCAGCCGATAAAGTAGGACATCTTGGCAACCTTACTTGGCGCCTGAATTCCATCCAGAGGGAGGCTGCGGGACAGGCAACACTCGATGTGCAGATGGCAAACGCCATCCGTCAAGCTTGAATTCGTCTGCAATTATGCTTCATTGTTCAGCGGCTCAATAACCCGAAGAACCCTAAAAACAAGGTGTTTGCAACGAAAAGTGACCACTGGAAAGGAAGGACAAGCTTTCCAGAATTCGACCAAGAGAATGCCTAGTTAGGGCTGTGAAACTGGTCATCCCAATGAACAAGAATACTTGGGAGGAGAGAAATAGCGAGTGAATGGATAACATTCGAACAAAACTCAGATGTGAGGTATTAGGGGAATAGGCAGGACGACATTGGCAAGAACAGCTTCCAATGTCACCAACAATCCAAGTTTCGCATCTTTCTCTGTTTTGCAAGTCAATTTGCAGTTAATCTGCACTGCAGAACATCCCATTCGTACCCAAATGCCCGTTTCCTTTGACAGCTTGGAAGAAATGTACGATTTACTCGAGGCTGGTCTCCCATCAGTCAGCAAGCAACATGGATTCCAAGACCTTAAAAAACCCATCGTCATCAAACTTGGACTTTGAGCACTTTTCCAAAAAAGATAAGGAGTCATGTAAATCACCATAGTCGGTGGGCACGGGAGTTTCACCTGAATATAGAAACACGTAAGGTGAGCGCGGTTCAATTGAAACAAAAAAAAAATGCTGCTGAAGAAGGCCAACTCACGTGTATAGCCTGCTTTTGAATGCGTTAAGGACAAGAGATGCTTTTGTCCGATGCCGCACTAATTATGCACAAGAGCCCTAGAACACACTCGGGAATCCCCCTCTATACAGAAGTCTATACAGAGTGTGAAGGGATTGGCACTGACTGTGCAAGTGAATGTGGCAACCTAGGAACCACAGCAGTAACAAAGCTTAGGAACGTCCGTCTCCTCGGAGAGGATGGCGCCCATGCTCTCATTGGTGCTGCAGTTCCCGTTCCATCTGAAGAATATTTTGCTGCAATTGCAGGTTAATCTCACCCTGCATTCAGACCATGAATAATCTGAGCAACCTTGGCCATGGCTGCTGCCCTTTGTTAAATGCATCACGCAGTAGTTGGGAGTCATGGCCGATTGCGCTGTACCAAATGTTATTAACAGCTCTCTTCAATACGCTCTCTCCGCTTTTCAACTGAATGCAATTAATCTAGCAATTTCTATAACAGACAGCTCGATTGGGAATGAGCAAAGGAGAACTCCAATGCCACAAAATGCTAAAAACAGGGAAAAAACATTGTAAGTGCGACTGTAAGCTGCAGTGTTCCAGTTTTCTGTATTATATTCTCAGTATAAGTAATCAATTGGACGGGGTCCGTGCACGAGCCGTAAGGAGCATGACAAATAGACTCAAGTAAGCAACTCAACAAGTTTATTTTCAGAGGGCAGTAAACAGAGCCGCTTCGACAGAGGGGCCACAATGCAATTACAATGAACATAATTCGGCTGATAGAATACGAACCAAAGAATGAACAACAACAGGTATGAAAGCCTGAACCAATGCCAGGTCCAGTAAAGTGATCATAATGGATCTGTGAATCTTACCTGGTTTTTCACTGCCGCGGAGCTGTCGCAGACATCCTTTGCTAGGAGTTCAAGCCTCCGTAACATGCTTGAGTAAAGAGACTCTATACCAGCCACCTTTGTGCTTTCCATGATAGACTGCAAGCTCTCAACGGGAAAATCTAGAGAGATCCTCTCCAAGCCAGCCTTAGCCTCCCTAAATTCGTCTCCCCGTATGCCTCGTAGAACATCCGACGACGATCCTTGACTAATAGCAGAATCTACAGGAACAGGGAGCAGAGGAAAGCAGGCTCTGGGAGAAAAGGAGCCATACTGTCCTCTAAACTCTGGGCCTATATTCACAATATTGACCGAGCATGGATGGAAGGACGGCCAGTCCCTTGACTGACAATAGTCATACTGAAATACTTTATATTCATAGGAATGAGACAGATTATTGTGATCCTTAAAGGCGGTGAATAACAAAAATAGAAGCGGAACTTCGGTGTGCGTTCCTAAAATTGATGCAAGTCCAGTCTTCATCTGCGCGCAAACCGCTGCCTCCCGCATGGATGGTCTGAGCGGCGTGTTGCCTCTTTGCATGAACCAGCCAATCATCGAATCTCCTGCCCTTCCCTTCCTTCCCTCCACAATGCGTCTGAGCTTATCTGCATCTATGGCTCCTCCTGCATCATAAAAGGCCATGGCGTTCCCCACGATGCAGTAGGATGACACAGTCGCCGTACATTCCAGCCGTGGCCGCTGCTCCAGCCCGTCATCCTGCAGCACTGCAGCGGTGCTGCTGCACTGGACGCTGCCAAGGAGGAGGCCGGCAGCGTCGCCATGGCCACCTGCAAGCTCCTCCATCATGGACGCCAGAACCGCTCCCGATATGGCCACGCGCTCCACCGGCCCCCCTACACCGCCGGCCGCCATGGCCTCTGCCTTCCCTCCCCTCCCCTCCCCTCCCCTCCCCCTCCTCGGAATCCGCCTCGGCGGAGCAGCGGAGGGGGGGGACCACGTGGCGTAAGCAGAGCGCTCGCAATGGGCGAGGCGAGCGGCGCCTCCAATCGATACGCGCCACGTGGCGGGCGCAATGATCCGCCTTTGGATGGCAGGGAGAGGGAGAGGGAGAGCGAGAGCGGAGGGAGGGAGGCGCAGAGCGGCGGCCATTAGGGCGGGGCGGGCGCTGCGCTGCTCCCTGAGCAGCCATGGCTGCGCCCTGCCATGCGCTCTACTCGCCTGAAGGCGGCGCCGTTATGTCCATGATTGCAGGCAGGGTCTGTGCACTTCCTGGTAGCCAGCCATGGCTGCTGCGCAGCGAGATAGGGTTTGCAGGGAGTCCTGCAAAGGCTGGAGCGTGTTCGAATTCTGGCTTTCCTGGAAGCGTACCGGTGGTGAGGGCCTGGCAGACGGTGTCCAGACTCAATTCAGGTGCGAAGGTCGCAGGGGGAATGCAAATTAGGGCGGATGCTGTAGGTGGAGGCACTCTGCTGACAAGCGGAAGGGGAGTGGCTATCGAGATACAAATGAGGGAGACAGAGGGCTCCAGGAACACGCGCTGCGCTCCGGTGCCGTCCGCCGTCCGAAGTGACGCAGAGGACGGGAGTGTCAGTCTTGTGGAGAGGTTTGAATGTCTTCTGAAGCCCGAAGATGTTTCTGAGTGTGCTGCTAATGGCGGACCGGAGGGTATTAGTCATAGGAGGCGCCGTTCTGGTATGAGAGAGGAGACGAGGGAAGCAGAGAAATTCCGCGACGAGATATTTGGCTGTGATGATGGAGAGAGGAGAGAAGGACCACGTGCCTTTGGGCCTCTCTGCGAAGCAGACATAATAACGAATACAGAAAGGCCTGGAATAGATTCCCAAGGAAAGCCACCGGATGCTGTCGCGGAGTTCCAAGGCAGCAGGTGGTTAGAGCACGCCCACCTGGATGAAGCTGCTGTTTCGACGCGTTTAACGGATGGAAATTGGGAGGATTCTGTTGGGTTGCAAGAATTCAGAACAACGTGGGACGGTGCTGAAAGCAGGCTGTCGTTGGCAGGACCCCTACGAATTTCAGTGGGCAAATCTGCTAGTGCTTTGTCAGGCTTTGATGATAACCGCTGTCAAGGGAGATTGGATTCTTGGGAGGATGCAGCTGCACCTTTAGGGACTGAGGTAGTCAAACGGGAGGGGAGAACTGGCACTGACGGGACGGTTGTGGAATGTATGGATTTAGTCAAGGAATTGAAAGTTGATGCACAAAACCGAGTGAGGAGTACAGAATGGCAATCAGAAGTTGGCTCTTCTCGAAGGCGGAAATCCTTGTGGAAGCCTAGAACTCCTGAGGAGTTGAAACAAAGGATTGCAATTGAGCAAGGCATGAAAAGAGCAGGCGATAAGCCAAGCACTCCCTTGGTGCGAGCACTCACGTGGGGACTGCGAGGGGCTGAAACCGTAGAGGAAGTAGGGACGGTGTTGGATGGTCTAGATTTAAGGATTGAATTATGCAGTTCGGTAATACAAAAGTTGGGTCTTGAAGGGCAAGTAGGAGCCGCGTTGGCTTTTTTCAACTGGCTTCAGAGGGAGGCCGCGGGAAAAAAAGAGTGTTTGAAGTCAGTGAGTGGGCATCCAGAACATAGTCAAGAGGGGGCATCATCCCTGCTGGAACGTCAAGAGACTCTCTTTACTCATTCGGATAGCAATGGGACTGCTTTTGCTGGTCATTTGGACCATGCGTGTACTGGGTCTGGTGAGGCCTGTTGTTCTGACAGGTTGAAAGGAAGACTAGATGGCATAGTAACGTTAACCAATGAGCAATTCCCAGCTCAGGCTAGCTATATAGAAGACAAATCACAGCATAGAGGAGAAGAACAACATTTAGGAGCAGCTGTTAAAAGATGTCAGCCAGGTACCTTACAGCCAAATGTGTATATTTACAATAGTCTATTGGGAGCACTGAAAGCGAATAAGGAATTCGGCATGATCAGTGAGGTCATGTCGTGGATGGAGGAAGCAGGAATTGCGCCTGACACTGTGACATATAATACGCTTATCAGTCTCTGTGAACAAAGGGGGGATTGTGAGGGTGCTTTTAGGGTCTTCGAGACCATGAAGTCATCTCAAGTGAAGCCGAACCTGTTCACTTTCAGAAATTTGATAAACATCTGCAAGCAGCGGAACCAACTGGAGCGTGCTCTGGACATATACAAGACATTGCTCTTTGCGAACTTGGAGCTTAACTCACAGCGTGAGAGGGCTCAATTGGAGGAAACTGAAGTTGTCATGAGAAGGATGTGCAATGAGGAGATGCGTAGGAGGCTTCAGAGCAGAGATAATGGTCAAGCATTGGATAGCATGAACGTTCTCCTCGTGTTCTGGCGCATGGAAGATGCTAAAATAAGACCTGATAGAGAGAGCTATAGCCAAGCTCTATGGGCATGCTGCCGTTATCCGGTGACCCTTCAACGCACAGCTCGGACTCTCTTCGCAGAAATGTATGAGCGGAATTTGACGCCTGCTGCAGCCCTATGCAGCGAACTTATCCGTGCATTGGGTCAAGCCAAGAAATGGTGGGCAGCTTTAGAGGTCTTTCAGCGCATGCAAGCGAAGGGTCCCCCTCCTACTGAAGAGAGCAGAAGAGAGCTCCTTGCCCAGTTCAACAAGCTCCTCCTCTCTGCACGCAAGCGAAGACTTTGGAAGTGGGCTTTGCAGTTGCTGGAGAGAATGGAGAATGCCGGGTTGGAGCCGGACACCAAAGCGTGGGCTACAGCCGTGGCTACTTGTGCAATGGCAAGCCAAACAGAGGCAGCAATGGGAGCCTTCAGGGGGATGATGGAGCGGGGACATAAGCCAGGAATAGTGACCTACGGGGCTCTTCTGAGTGCTTTGGAGAAGGGAGACCTCCTAGAGACAGCGTTGGAAGTGTGGGAGCACATGACCAGAGTTGGAATTGAGCCAAACCTGCAGGCTTATACCACTCTTGTTGTGGCCTATGGGAGGAGAGGAGAATATGGAGAGGCTGTTCGAGTGTTTGAGGAAATGCGAGCTTCCGGCTGTTCTGTGGACGTTGTGGCGTACAATGCCATCTTGACTACATGTGCCTGCACTGGTCAAGGCTTGCGGGCTCTCGAGTGGTTGCAGCAGGTACTTTTAGAGGTCTTCAATCCGTTGTTTATTGTGTCCTCTTCATTGGTTGAAGGATAGCCGAGTCACCCTGGGTGCTGTGCTGTTTTGCATCGCATGTATGATTTTTCCTTGTCCTTTCATCTCGGCTGGTGGATGTGGGCATTGATTTTCATGCATGTCTCTGTCACTCGGATGTTTCTGCCAAAATTGTGTATCAAAACTCACTGTTTGAAAACTGTTGTGACCCTTTGAGGTCCCCTTTACTTTCTTCAGGAGTCGTTGATCTGTCCCCATTTCCAGGAACTTCCTCCTTTTACGTCAAATGTCAAACTCTAGGCTTGCTTCGTTCACCTTGAACCAAATAACTTGCAAAGACAGAGGCAGTTGCTGTCTGACACTCGACTAGCGAATGATGCATCATCATCTGCTAGCAGACAGCAGCTCCTAACCAGTCCACTCTCCGGTTCACGAGTCGGTGCAGATGAGACACGCGCAAGTGCAGCCGAATGCGGTGAGCTTTGAGCAGGCCATTGAGGCCTTGGCCAATGAAGGCCACTGGGAGGCTGCCGCAGAGGCCTACAACCGCGCGCGCTCAGAAGGCGTTCAGCCCACACCTGCAAGTTACGATTCCGTTGTGAGGGCCTGTCTGGCAAATGGGGCCTCCGTGAAGGCAGTCCTGTTGGGGCCGCGGCCCCTCTCACGAACAGATGGGTTAAGGGCAAAGGCTCCCTCTTGCAAGGTGGTTGTGAAGACAGCTGTGGGGAACTTGGGAGCTCGCTGATTCCCATTGCATTGTTGTCATGTTACAGCTTTAGGTTAGTTGCTATGTTCCATGGATTTTTTTAAGTGTAACTAGGTTGGGCTATCCTGTTTATCAATGCTTATCTATGCAGACAGCTTGAAGGCCTCGTTGAGTTTCTGCGATGCGTGATCTGATCAGATGTGATGTGATGCGAATGTAATGTGATGGATGTTGCTAACTGACGTTTAGATTGGAAGTTTCAAAAGTATGGGACGTCATCCTCTGGCGAGACAGGGCTGAAGCATTCTTCTTTGTTTTTCCCTTGCATTGATACGGATGTGCATGACTTGCAAAACTTTTCTTTTAATAAGCACAAGCGGGATAAGGAATGCACTAAATGATAGGAGAAGCGGATGGACAAAAAACCGCGTAAAAAGGTTGTGTCCATGGATTCAAGGAGGCGAAATTGAAAACACTGATTCAGCAACAAAACCATAACTGAACGTCAGGATCAGCATAATATTCACACATTCTTGCCAACATGTTTGCGAAGTGTCATTGCTTGCAGCGCTAACACAAGAAAGCAGCCTTTCGTTTGGGGGATTCAATCCTAGCTTCCGTGTTTAAGTGTTTGAGGTCGAGATCAAGTGTATTATGTGTCTGGCCTAGCTTGAAAATCGGTACCGGTTTTGCTCTCGATTTCGCTTTCTACGGTATTTTTTAGACCCATAATAAAAAGAAAGGAGCCTCTATGAACAATCCAAACTTCGTAGCGAAACGGACACTATCGACTGACTCCCTGCAGACCGGAACTTACAAATGAGGAATTGATTCACCGAAAAGAGGGTCCCTTCCATCACTGTAGGCACCGATGGGAACTCAGAATGTCGTTACGTACTGAATAGCTCTCGTAGCCCTCACACTTTCTAGTTGAGACTTGCCACATTTGTGTCAACCCTGCATGACAAAACGAAAAAAAAAAGGTAAGTTCAATGCGCTGATTGCTCTGCTAAACAGTTTCAGATGTTATCGCGCAAACACCGCACATAACCAAAGTGAACTTTTCACATCTGTTTTCGCAACAATCTCGCTCTCAGGAAAGAAAACCTAAGCAAGGCAATCTTTCTGGATTTCCACTGCTCTGTCAACTGTGCCTTATCAGCCTCTGCATTCTTCAATGCCTCCTACTCTGCATAGATGACCTCATGCTCCATATGGAATCCTTTGAATCTCTTTACATAAGGGGCTTCTGTGTTCACAGCAAGACGTCACGTGGATCAATTCCGACTCAAATAGTTCTAATGGCTCCACATCTCACAAACGCAGCTGTGGCAGTTGGCCCAACCTGCTGCTCATTGCTTTCACCCTGTTCGTCATAGAACAGACTGTTAATCCGAGTGCCTGTACACATGTGTCATGGCCCATGACACATGGGCTTGTGACACATTCCAAAAGTAAGGGCCACTGAGTGGCTTCAGTTCAAATCCTGAGAACTCTCCATCATAAAATTATCGTCGCTGATGCCTCCCAGCAACCCCGCTGGGATTTCATTGTCCTCTCAACAATCTCTTAGTCCAAGCCCTCCATCACCAGAATTTTCAGCTTCTCCCTTTCAATGCTTTGTTTCAAAGTCTTCGTCCGGCCCTTTAGTCAAGCCCTCTGTCACAGCCACCCCTTGGATTGTAGTCTCCATCTCTTTCTTTGAATCCCTGCATTCACTCAGTTCCTGCAGTAAATCAGGCGGGGTTTCCTCTGAATCATCATCCGACTCTTGATCCGAACAGTCCGTTGTAACCACCACCGGAGTAGTAGGTTTCACCACTTCCTTCGACTTCGCGTGGTCTCTCATTCCCCAAAGCAATTCAGCAGGAGGTTCATCATCCGACTCTTCATCCAAATCTTCTGATCCCATCACCACCGGGCTTGTACATTCCGACTCTTTCATTGATCTTTTGCGGTCTCTCATTTCCCAAAGCAACTCAGCAGGGGGTTCGTCATCCGACTCTTCATCCAAATTTTCTGATCCCATCACCACCGGGCTTGTAAATTCCGACTCTTCCATTGATCTTTTGCGGCCCCTCATTCCCCAAAGCAACTCAGCTGGTGGTCCCTCTGTGAGCTCATCAGAATCTTCATCCGAAACCTCTAGAGAAGCTACGACCGAGCTCCTATTCTCCTTCACCTTCTTCTGATCTCTTACCCCCCAAAGCAATTTAGAGAGGGGCTCTTCGGACTCTGCATCTGAATCACTATCTGAACTCTCCAACGGGGTTTGAAGCTCTACCGTGTCCTTAGTCTTCTTATGGTCTCGAACACCCCAAAGTAAATCAGCAGGGGCCTTTTTCAACTCTTCATCGGAGTATTCATCTGGCATTTCATCTGAAGGAGCGAGCTCCGGGTCTAAAAATTCGACCTTTTCCTTGGGTCTTTTTTCTTTTTCCCTGATTGCCCAAAGCAGCCCAGAAGGGGGCTCTTCAGATTCTTCGTGCAACTCTTCATCGCTCTCTCCATGTACAGGACTTTTAGGCCTTTTTTCTTTCTTCATTTTCTTGCGATCCCTCATGTCCCAGAGCAGCTCAGTTGGAGGCTGCTCTGACTCTCTATATGAGCCCCTTATAGGAGCCGCCATTCCATTTTTGGATTCTCGAGTGCTCCTGCCATTGCGCAGGATGCTGGATGTATTGTGAATTTGGTCCGCGCCCTCGTCAATCTGCACAATACAAAGTCATTCTCTCTGTAAAGGAAACTTTGTTTGTCTATACAGTATATAAATAAATGTACGCATGTCGTCTCTCGTACAACGCTACACATAAAGCAAGGGCCTTGCGCCCACAGCCTACACCTCAAGCGGAACTGGCCCAGTAGATACTCTGAAAGCCCTCTCCAACAACCCCTAAGAAACTTCAGTCTTCCTACAGATTCGTACAATTCCCATAATATCCGTCGAATTTAACAACGCAAAATCTAAATCATTTTCTTTTTTTAACAAAAAATGGTAGTGGTCTGCAAAAGTTAGTGAAGAGCAAGTGCTGGGTGTATGCCCAGTAACATCTGCGTACCTCACTTAACTTGTCGAGTTGCTCGGTCGAGCTGGAGCTCTCCTCTCTGTACCTTTTCTGACCGGAGCCTTCATCACGTTTCAAGCCCCCACGCTTTGGCGGTTCTCGCATTTCCCATACGACGGTTCGTGCTGGAGATCCTTTCGAATGTTTTACGGGTTCTAGGGTCTTGCAATGTTTTTGCTCCCTTGTCAGTCCGTCGTCCCCGCAACCTTTGACGTCTACCCATTCCTTAAACATGTTGGAGTCCTCAATCCCGCAATTCAATTTACATTCAAGGCCTAGAAAGCGAGTTACATCCTCCAACTAACCCTGCAGCCCTGCACAAGCGCCTGCAAAATGCATGACAGCGTCGTTTAGTCCCTCTCTCTCTCCCCCTCTCTCTCTCTCCCTCTCTCTCTTTCTCTCTCTCTACAGAAATCTCCCTTCTCTATCAACCGAAAGCTCTTGCCCTCTGCCTCTGTCCTGCCCTCCATTCGCCTCCGTCGTCCTTCGCCTTGCCCAAAATCCCAAGTCCCTTCTCGCCGGCCTCCCTTCCGTCTTCCAACGGTTGGTTAGCACTCTCGACTGTGACGTCACGATTGCTGACCAACTGCTGACGTGGCACCAACATTCGGCTTTAGTAAACGGCGTTTATCTGCACTATGCCCCGGAGCGCTGTTTCCACACAGGTGACGTCATCATAAGCTCTTCGGCCAATCAGCGGCCACTGCTCGGGCGGTACCAAAAAAAGTCCCTCGTACTTTCTGTACACCAATTATCCGTATTTTGGGAGATACTAGCGATACGTAACCGATACGTATGCGTATCCGATACGTGAAAACTACGTAGACGATACGTAATCGATACGCACGGCGCCATTTTGTCGTTTACGAAAAGAGTCGTCCTTGGAGGCGAGCAGGAAGGTGGCGTGGGCCGCGTGGCGAATACACCCCTTTTGTACCGTACGCATTTCGTTCGCACAGCGACTTTTTTTTCTGGGCGGCATTATTTGTCTCATGCGGCGGCGGCAGTGTCGGCGCGACGAGGGAGAGCTCTAGCAGCGCGGGCAGCAAGCGGGAAATTTGTAGCTCGGTCTGCCCGAAAAAAGATTCCCCGACAGTTGGCGCAGCGGCCAGACAGAGAGAGGATCCGGCGACCACTTTTTCTCGTACGGACGTGTCGACGGGCAGGAATTTCCTCCGTACAGTACGGATCCTGACTTGAAAATTCGAGCCGTTGGACCCGGAAAGCCCGGAATGCCCTGACTACAAACCTAAACCCTCAACCCTAAAACGTAAATCCTAACCTAAAACACAACCCCTAAAAACCTAAAACATAAACCCTACAATCTAAACTCTAGACCCTAAAACCTAAACCCTGTAAACTAAACCCTAAATCCCGAACCCCAAACCCTAAACCCTACAACCTGAACCCTGAAAAAGCAAGATCATCATCCCCATAAAGGATTCGAAATCGTTGATGGCAATCAAAGCCTTCCGCCTGCAGCGGCAGAGCGAGCATCGACGGAGGGAGGATGCCGTCATCTCCACCGCACATTATTGCATGCAAGTAGTCACTTGCCAGCCTTACATCACTCCACTAACTCCGTCACATCACGTCACGTCACGCTACAAGGAGCCCATCATCGTCGCCTTTGCACATTCAGAGTGTCCAGAAATTCTCTCAAGCTGCGCTGTACAGAGCTGCTTTTATTTACTTATACACGGATCGCGAGGTGGCACGTACAGTCGAGCAGCAACAGCAGCAGGCCCCCTCCCACAAGTCAAGGAATTGGGAAAACTTCCGTTCTGCAAACTTATTCGCCGCCAAAGAAACGAACCAATTAACTAACATCAAAATGACAGTCTTCGCAGTCAAAACTGGATGGACCTAACCAGCAGGCGAGACGACCTGTCTCACTCTTAGACGGGCTGTCGATGGCTCAGACGAGTCACCACTTTTCACAACGCTTGCTTCGTCAGTGGAAGAAGAAGAAACAAAATCTTGCATTTGTATCTCCATAGCTGGATGGCCTTCTTTCTTGGGCGGAAGAGAGTGCTGCTCCAACTTCGCCTGCCCTTCTTCCACAAGCTTCTTGAATATGTTGATCATTGTCGGAACCAGCTTCGCCATGACAGCGAGCAATCCGGGCATCTGCAGAAGCATTCAAACATCCCCCATGTCAGAGCGAAACATTTCATCCATTCGTAATTGCAGAGCCTCAGTAGCCGCTTTCCACAAACTTTAGTACGGACGACAAGAACAAAAGCTGTTGAAAAGAGAACTCACAAGGCCAGCCGTGAAATCCCCTGCAACGTCCAGCTGGACCCACAGTGCGCGGAAGAAGAAGTACCCCGCCACGAGGCAGACTAAGAGGAAGGGATTCCTGCTCGCAGGGAGATCAAAAACTAACAATGCGAGTTAGGTCCAAGCCGCGATGCGACCAGCACTGGCAGCGCACTGGCACACACCTGCATGCATGCATGGAAGCACACCCTCCAACTCCCCTGCCCCCGCCCTCTGCCCCCGCCTCTGCCCTCTGCCTCCTGCCTCCGCCTCCCTCTTGCCCCTCTGCCTCTGCCTCCGCCCTCTGCCCTCTGCCCTCTGCCTCTGCCCTCTGTTCTTCTTGTTCTTCTGCTTTTTTTGTCTTCTTTTTTGTTTTTTTGTTTTTTTGCTTTTTTTGTCTTTTTTGTCTTTTTTGTCTTTTTGTCTTTTTGTCTTTTTGTCTTTTTTGTCTTTTTGTCTTTTTTGTCTTTTTTGTCTTTTTGTCTTTTTTGTCTTTTTGTCTTTTTTGTCTTTTTGTCTTTTTGTTCTTCCTTGTCTTTCTTTTTCTTGTTTTTTTGTCTTTTTGTCTTTTTGTTTTTTTTGTTCTTTTTGTCTTTTTTGTCTCTTTGTCTTTTTGTCTTTTTGTTTTTCTTTTTTGCCTTTGTCCTTTGTCTTTTTGTCTTTTTTGTCCGTTTTGCTTCTTTCTGCTTTTTCCTCTGTTTTTCTGTTTGCTCTTTTTGTCTTTTTGTCTTTTTTGTTTTTTCTGTTTTTTGTTCTTTCTGTCTTTTTGTCTTTTGTTCTTTTTGTTTGTCTTTTTTGTTCTTTTGTTCTTTTTGTTTTTTTGTCTTTTTGTCTTTTTGTCCTCTGTCTTTTTGTTCTTTCTGTCTTTTTGTCTTTTTGTCTTCTGTCTTTCTGTTCTTCTTGTCTTCTCTTTTGTTCTTTTTGTCTTTTTTGTCTTTTTTGTTCTTTTTGTCTTTTTTGTTCTTTTTGTCTTTTTTGTTCTTTTGTCCTTTGTCTTTTTTGTTCTTTTTGTTTTTCTGTCTTTTTGTTTGTCTTTTGTTTTTCTGTCTTTTTGTTTGTCTTTTTTGTTTTTTTGTTTTTCTGTTTTTTTGTTTTTTTTGTTTTTTTGTTTGTTTGTTTTTCTGTCTTTTTTGTTCTTTTTGTTCTTTTTGTTTGTTTGTTCTTTTTGTTTTTTCTGTTTTTTTTGTTTTTTTGTCTTTTGTTCTTCTTGTTTTTTTGTTCTTTTGTCTCTTTTTGGTTCTTTTTGTTCTTCTGTTTTTTCACTTTCTTTGCTCTGCTGCTTGCTCCCTGCTGCTCCCTTTGCCTTTTGTTGTCTTTTGCCCTCTGCTTTGTCTTCTCTGTCTTTTCCTTTGTCTTCTGTCTTTCTGTCTTTTTGTCCTCTGTCTTTCCTTTGCCTCTGTCTTTCTGTCTTCTTGTCTTTTGTTTGTTTGTCCTCTGTCTTCTGTTCTTTCTGTCTTTCTTTTTGTCTTCTTGTCTTCTGTTTTTTTGTTTTTTGTCTTCTTGTCTTTTTTGTCTTGTCTCTTTTGTCTTTTTGCTCTTTTTGTCTTTTTTGTTCTTTTTGTTTGTTCTTTTTGTTCTTTTTGCCTCTTTTTTGTCTTTTTGTCTTTTTTGTCTCTCTTTGTCTTTTTTGTCTTTTTTGTCTTTTTTGTCTTTTTTGTCTCTTTGTTTTTTTGCTCTTTTTGTTCTTTTTGTCTTTTTTGTTTTTTTGTCTTTTTTGTCTTTTTGTCTTTTTTGCTTCTTTCTGTCTTTTTTGCTTCTTTTGTCTTTTTGTCTTTTTTGTTCTTTTTGTTTTTTTGTCTGCCTCTGCCTCTGCCTCTGCCTTTGCCTCTGCCTTTGCCTTTGCCTCTGCCTCTGTCTCCTGCCTCCGCCTCTGCCTCTGCCTCTTCTTTGCCTCCGCCTTTGCCCTTTCCCTTTTCCTCTGCCTCTGCCTCTGCCTCTGCCTTCGCCTCTGCCTCTGCTCTCTGCTCCTCTGCCTCTGCCTCTGCCTCTGCCCTCCGCCCTCCCTTCTTTCGCCCTTTCCTCTCCCTCTGCCTCTGCTCTCTTTGCCTCTGCCTCTGCCTTTGTCCTTTGCCTTTGTCTCTCTGCCTTTGTCCTCTGCCTCTGCCTCCGCCTCCCTCCTCGCCCTCTGTCTCTCTTGTCCTCTGCCTCTGCCTCTGCCTCTGCCCTCTGCCTCCCTTCCTCTCCCTCTCCCTTCCCTTCCCTTTCCTTTCCTTCCTTTCCCTTTCCTTCCCCCTTTTCCCTTCCTCCCTTCCTTCTTCTTTCTCTCCCTTTCTTTTCCTTCTTTTCCCTTTCCTTTCCTTCTTTCTCTCCCTTTCTTTCCCTCTCCTTTCCTTTCCTTCTTTCCCTTCTTTTCCCTTTCTTTCCTTCCTTCCTTTCTCTCCCTTCCTTCCTTCCCTCTCCTTTCTTCCTTCCCTTCTTCCTTCTCTCCCTCTCCCTCTCCCTCTCCCTTCTCCTTTCTCTCCCTTCTCCCTTTCCTCCCTTCCCCTCCCTCCCTCTCCCTCCCTTTCCTTCCCCTTCTCCTTTTCCCCTTCCCTCCCTCCCCTTCCCCTCCCCTTCCCTCCCCTCCCCTCCCTTCCCTTCCTCCCCTCCCTCTCCCTTCCCTTCCTCTCCCTCCCTCTCCTTTTCCCTCCCTCTCCCTCTCCCTCCCTCCCTCTCCCTCCCTCTCCCTCTCCCTCCCTCTCCCTCCCTCTCCCTCCCTCCCTCCCTCCCTCCCTCTCCCTCTCCCTCTCCCTCTCCCTCCCTCTCCCTCGCCCTCGCCCTCGCCCTCCCCTCCCTCTCCCTCCCTCTCCCTCCCTCTCCCTCCCTCCTCACCCTCTCCCTCTCCCTCCCCTCCTCACCTCTCCCTCCCTCCCTCTCCCTCTCCCTCCCTCCCTCCCTCTCCCTCCCTCTCCCTCTCCCTCCCTCTCCCTCTCCTCTCCCTCCCTCCCTCCCTCTCCCTCCTCTCCCTCTCCCTCTCCCAGCGCTTCTCGAGGTGGAGACGGCGATGTCCACCTTGCAACGGCAACAGCCTCGTTGAAGCCGAGGATGAGCATGGCCAGGATGGCCCGAGGGGGAGGCAGCCAGGAGTTGCCCCTCCCCTGTCGCTTCTGCCAACCCCCTTCTGCATCGAATCAATCAGCTTTGCTCTGCAGATCAAGTTCAATCAAGCAGAGGATCCAAATTCCGTTTAAATGCATTTAAACAAATGCTTCACGATATCATTTGGAGGCGCCCTGTGATTTGTATCAGATCTTGTAAATGAGTTGCTCACCTGCGCTTGCATAGCTTGGCTGATGGTATACTCTGTCTCGGCCACGAACTGCCCCCACAACGCTCGACATTGCGCCGGGCTGATAATGACATCAGCTGCTGGCACCTGCACAACACAACAACAGCAACAATGCATCGTAATAGCCCATCAAGACAGACTTCAAACCTCTCATCCAGGCATGCACGACACATCCGCAACTCTTGATTAACAAAAGCATCGACAACCTCGGAGCATGTGGAGTCTAAATTAGCTGCAAGCACGGCCACATTTGGCGGCGAAAGAGCACCAACTTCCTGCCATATCCATCTTCTCGGCCGGAAGTCTGCGTGCAGTGTACCTGAGCCCACGTGCTTGCGACCATGGCCCTGCTGATGTGGCTGTCCAGAACCTGCATCTCGTTTGCGGCAGCAGCCGGTGCTGTTGTCTCGCCTCCTTCCGCATTATCCCCGAGAAGGGTAAGCAATGCACCCTCAATTGTATCCGGCCCCTCATCATCGAGTCTCACAGCTGCCAATACAGACAGCAGCTTGAGAGCCTGCACCCCTCCATTTTCTTCAAGTATAGTTAAAGACCACATAGTGAGACAAGACGAACTGTAAGGAAGGCAGAAATGGTTGAACGAAAGGCTGCGCCTTATGGTGCAAGGGAAGGAAGGGCTCACCGCCGTCCTCCCTGCTCTTGTGATTGCGCGAAGGTCCTCCGTCCCAGTCCACCTCCGAGGCAACGAATCCGAATCACGGCTGAAAAGGGTGGTGAATCTGTAAACATAGCCGAGCCCTTTCAGGATAGGTGACATAACCAGAAACAGATAACGACATTGACACAAGTACTCCACCATCTACTCGACAATGGGAGTACAATATGTACAATCGTCGGCACAGCACCTCATGATTCAGGGGCAGCAACTGTAATAGCTCACTTATGGAATTCCCCCTCCTTCTCCTCAGAAATGAACAAGCCATCACCTATCCTTCATTCGAACAAGTGCTTGATTTGCCTCCTCACGTGTGCGCTTCTCAATCACATCTCGCCCAGAAGCTTCCAAGTCTGCTTGCATTTTCTCCGCCTCCACATCTTCCAGCTCATATCCGGCGATGGCAGCTGAAAGGCCCGCTCTCGCAATCGCTCGCTCCTTAAGGAACAAATCCCGAATTTGCGGCCATGTTTGGTCACCGGCTGCAACCAACAGCAAGCTTACCGGATCCCTAACTGCCGATGTGAAGAATTTCTGCAAATCAAAACGAGTTCATTGAGTGAACATAGAGTACTCAACCCAAAATAAGTCAATAAATACAATGGGCGACGGGGTTATGAAATTTCAATCAAAAGACAACGCAACTTTGGTCCTAATGGTTTTCTAATGCCAATTTTGCAATAAAATGGCTATTGCTCCCTGTATGTTGCAGGAGAACCTAACATATGGAACTACGCATACTTCCTGTAAACAGAGCACTATAAAATTCTAAGAGGTGAAATGCAGTGTAAGATTGCCTTAGTTGTGCATACCACCTAAACTCAGCCTCAGGCATTGTTTGCCTTTGCAAATGCAAACTACGAGTTTCCACAGCAGGCATCATTGAACCTTTCTTCGTGTAGGATCGACAGGCCTTCAGCAATGAACCCAATCCACAAAGCAACGTGGGACAACATACAGAAGTCCAAAAATAGAGGGTGCACAAAACAACGGACCTCTGCATCAGCGGCCACAATCTTCAGCTTCTCTGCCTTCACTGCTGCCACGTGCGCATCCATGTCTCTCTTTAGTTTCTCCCTCGCCTTCCCGGAATTCCACTCCATTTCAGGGACGTTGGCGTCTGGAAGGAAAAGCACAAAGTTCATGACCTTCAGGCGAGGGGATCAGGAGTTTGCAATCCGCTAATTCAGTATGAATAGCGTTGGCAATAGCCACCGTTTCCTAAAGGAAAAACTGCTGTACTTCAAACTCCAGGAAAAGAGACACGAAGACCTTAATTGCAGTGCAATGCTTTAGTGCAGATTGAAGAAGGCTGCCCATCAGCTTGCCTGCTGCGCCGGCATCAAAATGTGACAATGCCTTTTGAGTGAGGTTCCGAGCAACTGCGGCGAAAGCCACAGAACTGCAATTCTTCCCTCCTGATTGAGAATCCAATTCGGCCTTCAGCGTATCGAGAGCACTTGTCCTGTGGTGATTCAGAGTGGCTTGATAAGCAGGAAAGAGTCCCTGAACAAACGAACCAAAGAGAAAACATTGTTGGGCAGTTGGACAGCACAACGCTACTTTCTGAATCCATGGATGCAACCATGGACCACATTTCATACCTCATTGATGTTTACTTGACCATTCCAAAGTATGCAGTGTCATGAATGCATTGCACAAGCGAACGAAATGCCCATTGAGAAAAAGTGCAAGACTGCGACTCACCTCACCAGCCTTAGACAAGAGGAAGTTCCTTTTGTTGTTCCGAACTCCTTCGTCGAAATAGACTGCCTCCGAATCATAACTGCGTTCAATTTCTGCCAGGTCAGGAACTAAAGAGCAGAAACTCATCGATTGGAATTTCTGCAATTTGGTTTGCTGTGCTCTATTCGTTTGCCAGCATGTTCAGACTGGTGCATGCATGCGTGATATCTGTGTGCATACATGCATCGCATGGCTATGGAGACGTGTACACATGCACATGCGCTATGCACGAGAACTTCTGTCAGTCAATAAGGTATGATGTCGGAGACAATGAAGAACAAACGTTTGTCTGCAAGCAGTCTTTATAACGATATGCAAAGTAGCATATAAGCAGAGAGAAGTAAATTATTCAGCTTCACTAGTATTCAATTTGACTCCAACGAGGTTTCAAATGATCAGGCTGGAGATACATATGAGAAACACGAACTATTCACACACAGTTCAACAGACAACCCAACCAAGTCCCAACAATTCCAAAAAGTATTGGCAAAAGAAACAGGAACATACCTCGACAGGCAGATATGCAATACAGCGCCGGCTTGTTTCCCGAATCCAGTAACAATGCCAGCGCGTGCACCCTCATCAAGTGCGCGCCATGTCTGCAAAAACAGGACTATGTTCAGACGCAGCACAACTTTCTATGCGCAGCAGTTACGAACAAGATGAGAGGGAGAGTGAGAGTGAAAAAGAGTCAAATTAGAGTCCTGAGAATGAAGACTCATTTAAAAAGTGCTCAAGGTTCACAAGAACTATCTACAGGAAATTCAGTGCTTAGCGACATGCAATCTAGTTTCGACAAAGTCTTTGCCGCATTGCTCTAATGTAAGTTGGTACACATTTGGCTCCAACAAACCTTTCTTCAATTTCATCTGAAGTCATACCATCTAGTGATGAGCAAGCCTTCACAGCTCCTACCCGATTACCTATTCTCTGTAGCACTAAAGTTCTATGTATTGTCTTGAAAGACGACTGGTGTTGCACAACGAAACACCCTCCGTAAGCATATGCAAGTTGCTGTTTAAGCTTGGACAGACATCACATCACATTCTTCTCAGATTCTTTGAAACATGCACATCAATGAGAACCTTCTCAAGATCTCCTGCTGCACACTCATCACGGTGAAGGTTCCACAACGACTGAAAAATTGACGACGCCTATTCAGCCAAATTCAACCTTTAAACATTCGACCACCTCGACCCAGAAGGGGTGGCCCATTGCCACACTAAAGTAAGTATATATATTCTGACCTCAGAGGATAGGAGCTCTTGTAACTTCTCATGGGCCAGCTCCTCACAGCGGACCGTAGCGACCATAACCTGCATATGCCCAGTCTCAGGAATCCATTAGCCCAGGAAAACAAACTCACCTGTTTGATATTCTCACAAGCCTCTTTCATGTTCCTTTTAAGCTCACCTTGTGGGCTGGCAAATCCAAATCTTTGTTCTCTTTGATGACTCGCCAAATCTGCTGCATGCTGATCGCTAAGCCTGATCCTGGCACTACTCCTCGTCTGTCCCCAGCAAGCCGTCCAGGAGCTATGGAGTTTTGAAACCGCTCACGTAGTTTCTCAACCTACAGAAAAAAGGGAAAACGACGAATGGCAAAAGTGAGTTGACTCTGTTCACCACGTCGATTCTATTGCAACACCTTCTCAAAATTTGACTAAGGCATCAAATTTGTGAAGAAGGGCTCCAATTTCGTTAGCATTAACGTGAAGGGGGATGTAGTCCCACATGAGGAAAACGTGCTTACCTCTTCTTCAAACAGTTCTTCCTTTTCTTCAAAATTTGGCAGAGCGGTCACTTCAATCTGGCAATACGGGAAATCAAGTAAAAAGTTCATGTTAATTAAAAGTCGTCAATTTTATTCTTCAGAAGGGAAGAGTTCTCAACGTTTCACTTGATGAAAACAACCAAGCAAAAAATGAGGAAGGCATCCGGAACGTGACAAGATTATCCACGAAACATCTCTTCAATCCAAAAACTAAGAATGGACATTGACCAGAACCCGGAAAGGCACCAACATTGAAAAACTCGCTCAGGGGTGTGCCCACGTATTGATGTGGCTTTGTCACACTCTCCCATATCTGCAACTCGCATAGCCATTTGAAATTATTCACGGAATGATCAGTAGGAGTTTTACATGGCTCCAACAATGGTATTGGCAAATCTAACAACAGCGTTTGTCGACACTTATCACAGTCAGACCCTCTCACCTTTGAAATATCATCTCTTAAAATGGGCTCTAAAGTTTCCATAGGTGTCTGCAAAACGGAAAAAACAAAGTAAGTTTTCCCTGCTCTTGCGGGAAACACAAACACATGACAAAGAGCTTTGAAAACGTGCCTGTTCAAAAGGAATTTTGGAACACAGGGAGCAGCCAGTAGAAGCTTTTACACAACGGAGAATAACAAAAGGTTATCTGCTCTATTGTCACCACGAGATGCAAAAGACGGAGAATTAAGAATCGATGCTTACTCGGGTTTTGTCGCGGACCACAAACAGCAAGGTCGTCTTCCTCGGAGAAAATAAGCGCATCATCACCTGCAGTTTTCTTCTAACCAAATCTTAAATAATTGAATCTGTGCTGCAAGAGCGCAGCAGGGACTGAAAGGCTGCTCGCAACAGGTATATTCTACATACGATGGAAGAAAGTGGTTGCTACCGATAAATGATAGCAATCATCGTGCTCAGGCCATGTACATAATTGTAAGTGAGCTAAATTTCGCTTGTTTCCAATATGATAAAACCAAACCCACTTCTGAGAGCAGACTCGCCGTGGCCGTGGTGGGAGTGGAAACAAGTACAGCCTCAACATATTGCAGTACATATCTATCACAATATGCAAAAAAAGGTTTACAAAACTTTGACGTGTTCCAATTGCTTTTGATCTTCTGGCATATATGACATTCGCATACATACCAGCTCAGAATGGAAGTAAGACACGTAAATTGCAGCTATGCTTTTCAAGCCTGTACATCAATCCCGACCTGACCTGACCTCACCTGGAACACTGTCTTCAGGAGGGGCTTGTTCGCCGCATGTTCTCGTCCAATGTCATGACACCACCTAATAACCAAATAGAAAGCATACAAACGCTTCATAACCACTGCAACTTACCATAAAATTTCATAGCAAAAGCCCAGTGCCGATGCCAGCATGTGCCTAGAAAGGATCAGAAGAAAGTGAGGTCGGAATACGGCAAAACGAAAGAAAGCAGTGGCAGCGCAAAAGCCGGATTGAGCTCACATGTTGATGAGAAGGACATCAGCTACAGCCAATGCAAAAAGTGAGCTCTGCTTTTCGAATGTTGTATCATCCTGCGTCCAACATGGAAGACGAGTCTCAACACAGCATTTTCTCCCGTCGCGAAATTCACTAAAAATAGTGAAATAAATAATAAGATAGATTGCTTGTTGTAAGCTTCTCGTTGCAGGACGGGCAACTGTGGGACTTAGCTTGTTCCTGATAATAATCAACATGCACTAGCTATGCTGAAACAAGCTGACTACTAGGACCTTCATCCAAGATTGAAGGCATGCTGTCTAGACAGAGCTACTATGACGCTCCGGATGAGGCCCTCCTCATCCAGCAGCAGGAATAAAACACAACAATTTGATAACCAAATGAGTGCAATCGAATTCAAGAGCATAAACTAAATCAATCGTTTTCTTTTTCAATAAAATTGAAACCTGACAAATACCTCGCCTCTTTCGCGCCCATCTGTCCCTTCCAGGTCGCAAACTAGAGTACATGGGTCTATATCCACCGCCCGAGCTAGCCAAATACCCTGAGTTGTTTGACTCCTGCAACCGCGACATCATCTAAATAATTATCCGAATCAACAAGTTCCATACTCTTTCCTACGTTACAGCTGCACCAGAAATATAATTTCAAATACCTGCAGATTTAAAGCATCAACTTGTCCCATTCGCTACATTTGACCCGTCAGCCAGAAAATGAAAAATAGTCACAAACTTCCGCTGGCAACCTAAACCGAGGAAATGAGGCAAAAACAGAGAGCCACAAGTGATAAAAGGGATTGGTTCTACGCACCTCCCCTTGAAGGCGTCCATCTCAACAAACCGTGTGCTAAACAGATGATTGAGCAGGGTACTCTTTCCTGAAATTTAAAAGTTCAAGCGTAGAGAACTCTATATGTTAGCAGAGACATTAGGACATTCCATAGGCACAAATAGACAGAATATATATGAGCCTTCAGGCCGGCATGAGACAGAAACCATGGGTCATGTTCCATCAACTAGTCAGACAAAAGCTACTAAACAGCGGAAATACACTTCCTCTCTGGGACAAGCAGACTCCGGTAGCTTTTAGAAGGTCTATCTACTTATGCGGAAATTGAATTCTGTCAGAAATGCATCCTTTCGAGCTAGAGCAATTGTCAACAACATCCTTGCTGAAAAACTGATTCCGCAATCAAAGAAAACTGACAACGGCACTCGCTGCAATCTTCTCATTACAATTGCCTCAGGTAACTGAAGTTACATGCCAGGCTCATCATAACAATCGTCGGAAAACACACCTTCTCATGACAGACAACGACATTCAGGTACAAAGCAATTCAAAAAGCCATTCAAACATAGAAAGCGCAGCAGGAAACCAAACCAGAATCGAAGAAAAAATCTCCAAATAGCCCAGCCAGACTCAAGCAAATACAAACGAAGGCTTGCAGCTTTACCCGAGCTCTGCGGGCCCATGATAGCCACCACCGCATATGAGATGCCGCACTCTGCGAGGCGGATGGACCGAGAAAAAGCATCGAGGCCTTCCAGGTTGAATTCACCCGCGCCATCCACGATCTGCACGGAGTTCGCCGCCATGGCGCCCCCCTCTCTCCTCTCCCCTCCCTCCTCTCCCTGCAGCCGCGGTGGCAAAAAGGGCCGTTGGAGGCGCGAGGCAGCGCGGGCGGACGGTCCGCTCGCCGCCTCTGTTTGTAAATCCCTCCCTCCCTCCCTCCCTCCCTCGCCCGCCTCGACCGTACGGTACGGTACGGACCCTGGCCCGGCCTGGCCTGGCCCATAATGCGATCGATCGTGGCTGGCGTGGGTCGGGTCGGTTTGTTCACATTTCGAGGTTGCGAACTTGCTAGTTGCCGGCTGGTTTTTTGCCGCAAACCGTTGGGGTCGGTAAAGTTCAGGATGACAAGCTGTATGTATGTATGTATGTATGACCGTGTCGGATCGAAAGCCGACTTTTGGCGAAAAATCAAATTGGAGCGCTTGGTTGTGGCAAGTTCAAAGTCGGGCGCGCGGTTTATTTGCAAACTCAACTCGAGAGCTCCGGTTTGCTCTGACCGCGAATCGAGGTTTGCCAACCTTTGACAGACACGAACGTTCCAGTGCTGGCGTTTGAACCAAAAGTGTAGGTTTCCGGCAATACGCAGGGGGGTTTGGCATGGGTCTCACAATGGCAATAGCCATCCACGTACACGGACAAAGGCAACCTGTAGGACCACGGTGAACCGGCAGTAGCGTACAGTAGTAATGCTACATTAACGAAAAACGAAACAATAAAAAGGAGGAAGCTCGCCTTTTCAGGAACCCCAAACTCAAAGTCGATAGTTCCTGCCAGAAAGACAATCCAAAATGGCCAAATCCAGTCCACCAGCGTGTGAACTTGCTCAGTCCCAAAACTCACATCCCACCAGTCCAAGCGCCTCTGAAACCTCATGATGGCGCTTCAGTGCACGACCGGATGGCCCGTAGCTTCTGCCTTTCTACGTTCAATCATTACGCAGGACGAAGTGTCTTTTGGCCTCTGGATTTTAATTCATGGCCAACGCAAGCATTTTCTTCGTTTTCCCTTGTATGATATCCGCCATAAACTTAGACGCGACTCACACGACAGTACGCACTCAAAACTCTTCCAGAACGCGGGAGCCATCATCTCACAAACCACACCTTCATCCGTGCAAGATGGGCCCTCTCTCATGCGTCTCCAGCAAAGCCAAGTGGACCATTTTACACGGGATGACCTTGTGCTACAAAAAAGCGTGGAATGGTAGGCCAGCATGCCCTCGCACACCAGCTCCAGTTGGAGATGGCTGTGTGTGTACGAGACACCTTGCCTGCGGTGGAAGAATGGCAGAATATTTATTCATGCTAGCGACCCCATCCTCATTGGCTACTAAAAACTAAAAGCGGCGCTCCATCCAACGGTATGAGAGTCAGGCGCAGTGGCGGTGGCGGTTTTTCGTTCTTTCTTGCTCTCAGCTTTCTCCTGATGATCCTCCCGACGTTTACTCAAAAATTTGCCTGAAAATTTTGCTTCTCTAGCTTGAAGTTGCCACTTCTGATGCTGGTAACCATCGCCAAACCTTCACGTCTCCCGAGCTATCCCCTGTGAAAATAATATTTGATAGACCGGGTGCAGTTGCCACATGCAATACTCGCACTTCCTCCCGAGTGAAGAGGGCACCTCTCTCAGTGAACCTGCCAAGAGCGTGAAAAAGAGTGTCAGCTTATAACGCAAAAGAGCTGCACCGCATCTCATACCCCTGTAACGTCAGGTTCATAATATGCGCAGTCAGTAGAAACTTGAGCAACTGCCCTAATCCCCTCAGGTTGCGGCCAGCATGAAAAGCGAGGACGAGGACAAAAAACTCTTCACGATGGCTCCTAATGCTGGCTTTGGCAAAGAAAGGGCGACGAAAGTTACTAGAAGACAACATCCAAAAACTCTCATTGACAGCCAAGGAAACAGAATGTCAGCATGAATGAGGCAACGGATATCACTGTAGCGCAGAATGCCTCTATTGAAACTTGCAACTTGACCGCGTCAGCTGTCAGCAAAAAGAGATGCTATCCAGACAACTAATGGGGGAAGATAAAATGTGAAGCCCATTAAAAATGTGAAGCCCATTAAAAATGAGAAGGCACTCACGCAGGCAGATCATACAGTCGAACTGAATTGTCCGTGTAGGCAGCAAGCAGGACGGAATTTCCTGAAGCGTCTGTTGATCCTTGAATGGTTAAAACTCCCTGACCCAGACACCACCTTGAAACTTTGATTCAGGGTAGCAAAATTAGCCACATCTCTGCTTCAAATCTCTATCGGAGAGTGCCGGGCATCCCAAAATCAAAAAGAAAAGGAGAAGAATAGCCTCTTTGTTCCCAACATGAGTTGAGTGCGTGGGTATCTACTCACGGGGGCTTCTGTGGAACTCGAGGAAACAGCCTCCCCATGTGTGTAGGTAAGTTCTAAAGTCCCTGTAGTTGCGTTGATAGACCACACCTGCCATGCCTCAAGCGATGCAGTGTCGGTTCTGTTCAATCCCTTCACACCTTCGATGCCATCATACAAGCATTGGAACGCAAATAGGCACTTCAACCTCTATTTTTTGAACACCCAGAAGTAGGGAAGCAGAACGACTGAGAACAGGGGAGCCAAGGGGGCGTTGATAGCAAGCCATCTAGCTTATCCACACAGAAGAATCTTCTTTGGGAAACGATGTGACAACGACATTAGCAGCGGATTACTGTCGACGACAGCGACAGCACTGTGCCTACTGGAAGCCTCACCAGGATAGTGCCATCCAGAGAACATGAGAGCAGAAACGAATTCCAACAGAGGAGGCCGAGCACCACTCCTGTATGTTTGTCAAGCGTTTGGACACACTGCATTGTGCTCAGGTCCCACACCTGCAGATCAAACAAAATGAAGCAGCCAACTCCATAAGGCGAGTCAAAATTGAAAAGGCGAGCCCCTACATGTGGACAACTATCTACCAAAGCCTTTTTCCCATAGTCTCCACCTTACACTTACAAAAATAAAGAACATAGCTATGTGCTCGTGTGATAATTGACTCTAGCATCAGAGGTGAACACATCCTACTCTTCTAAACCATTTCCACAAGTCATCGTTATACCACCAACCCGAACATAACTCATGCATGTTAAGCAAATCCATTCATTTACAAACAGAAGAGTCAGAACTAACCCGTATCGTCTTGTCCATAGATGCAGAATAGAGGCGATTAGCACAGTCGGTCAGCGCCACCACCCCTAACGAATGCCCCGTAAGAGAAACTGCTGGCTCAAAATTGCTGGTGGTTGTGTTGAATCTCCACACTAAAATAACACCATTCTGCAAACCAAAGCCAAAAAAACCTTGAGAACCCCAGGGACTACAGTACCAAAACAAAGGAAAAGGTCTTGCAAACACGTGATCATCCACATTGGACCGGGCCATCCAGGAACGCCCTATGCGTGAAAGGTTGATTACAGCACTTACATGGCAACCAGCAAAGAGTAGACCTCCAAATTGGTGCAGGACATGCACATTCCCAACAGGCCCAGGAAGCGATCCCTGGCTGCCACTGCTCATGTTATAAGTCTAGATATAGCAAACAACGCCCCATGCCCGATCCCTGTTAGAGTAAAAACATGCTCGGGGTGTTTTCCTCGACACTTTCACACAACCTATCTCAAACACATCTGAACCAAGAAAGCGGCTACAGCCTCACGGAGGAAGCCACAAAACAGGAAATGCATGCATCTCCTTACTCTACAGCAAGTTTGCGTATGTAATTTGGCAATTGATTTCGTATCAGATGTCCCAAGCACAAAATCCTTAGCGCCTAGGATGCATAAACGAACATCCCTTCATGTTCTCAGTAAATTACCAACACAGGGTGAACAGTTGATGCATTGGGATATGTTCCCTAAGGTTTTGCCAGATAAATTTATCGTCATGGCAGGGAAGGTTTGCTGAAAACAGTGCGATGTGTTAGCAGACTAAAGAACGTTTTATTGGCTTGATGAGCTCTATTCAGCTTTGGGACAAAACTGAGGCCTTTGCGGCTTTTTCAAGAAATGGAATTGTATATGTTCATAGGTTTAGCTGCAATGGAAAGCTCTTTAAACTTCCAGTATCGACATCACTCTATTTTAGTCAAGACCCTGATCTCCAGCTTACTAGCGCTTCATGGCATCATTTTTAGAGGGGCTTGGAGGCAGAACTTGCCACAACACTGATCATACGATTTCAAAAAAGCAACAAAAGTGGAAACTGACGTACTTTAACTTGCCCCGGCTGTCCAACAAAAAGCCATCCAGAGTCACTCATAAGGGAGCCCACATCATCGCCCATGTTCTCTACACTTGTACACTGCGTCACAGGAGAAAGTCCCATTAGCCACAGCAACGGAACTACACTGCCCAGTAAAGGAAAGCTCATACAAGCATGCATCTCTTAATCATTTCCAACAGCAAACGCCTCATTAAGATAGGAAACTTGAAACTTCTTCAATCTCGACTAGTTTCTTAAGGGAGTCCGTGCCCAATGGTTTACGCTAGACCTTATATAAGTCATACTGCACATGAGTCAACAGTATAGTTCTACTATAACCAGCTCCGATCTCACCAACACAAGCTCACTTAGACTTACCTGTCCTGTTCCGCAGTCCCAAACCCTTATAGTTTCATCTTGGCTTCCAGTGTACAACAGACTTGAATTTGTAGGGAGCGAAATGCCCCTAATAGCCTGCAGCAAAGACATTCCCCATAACCCTAGACATAGTTCAATTTATAGCTCTCTCACTCTCTCAAGGCCCATCATGTTCAAGTTCACGGATCCCTTGTTTCATGAGCTTGCGGCCACAGCAAAGAATAACACAACAGGGTTCGAGACATAAAGGGGAGATGGAGGCGATGTGCTCTGGGACACACCTAAACTTCAAAAGTCAATGCGACAACCTTAGCTCAAAGGAAACCTTTCCATTCCGTCAAGCATGAAAAGAAGGCTATTGATTCACTCTTTCTTTCCTCTCAATGTCGGATGCTCGCAATTGATCCACTGACCGCTCCTCAAAACATGGCTAAAATGCATTGTCAACGCCCAACCATACTTCACGCTGACCTCATGAAAAAAAAAATTGATAGGGATGATTTAAGATGCTTTTAATCCTAAAGCGACCAAAACTGCGCGCTGCATTCTCGTCATACAAAAGTGGACATGAAAGCCATGCAAACCTTTTTCTTAAGCATAATACTTACACAACTGCCCCTTGCAAACACTTCCTAGTAACCACACAAAATCGACATGTCCAATCAAGTCTCCATGAGAATTACATCAGGAAATAGCATATCAATAACAAATTCAAATTATGATGCACGCCGACTATTGTAACTTAGACTATTCGAACCTTCCATGTTCTAGCATTTGTCGCTGAACATGTCTTGTCAAATGCCAAGTTTTCCGGCTCTTGCCGCTGCTTTGGTTCACCCTAAGTGCTCACATTGACGTTCCATCAGAGTAGGTTTAGTGCCAACCTTTGCATGTCCCTTCAGCTCCGTCATCATGGCAATATCTGTCGCAGTTGTGTGAGCATGCAGAAAATTGCAGTTATCACCTCGCTTGCAATCTCCCTGAATCCAAAATTTGCACGGCACTGTTTGCGCCTTTGGCCGTGAGCTTGGCCATGGTCCTCCTGCACCGCCTCTAGAAGTGCCAGTGCGCGGCCGGCCCCAGCGTTCGGTCCCATTACTGTTACTAAACTGTGCTTCACCACCTCTACCACTACTTGTCCTTTTGCTGCCACTGAAGCTTCCTTGGCTGCCTGCTTGTCTTTCTTGGCTGCTTACCCAGCCATTCCCTGACCCTCCCTGCTTGTGTGCTGCAGAACCTGCAGTTTGCGCACCTGGATGTAACCAATTGCAATTCTCACCCTTGACACAGTTTCCAGCGACCCAAAATCGGCAGATTGCAGTGGCTTGTGTGCGGTCTCTGGTTGGAGGTGATTGATATAGGCGCCTTCCCGCTCCACGCTTTCCGCCATCATCATCCATAAGTACTCAAATTTCTTTCAAATAGAAAGAAGACACCGTTCCAACGAGAATCTGGCCTTGAAATAAAGCGGCGGGATCAAGGTTTGAAGTTCACATAATCCACAGCCTACCTCGCAAGTTAATAACTTGTAACAGCTGGCGGCAGAATTACATACAGTGCAAAACCGCCTCTAAAAACGGGCGTCAGCTCCCCTAAAAAGCAGAATAAATTTCAATCTGCCGGCGCCAAATGTTGCGTTTCTTTCCCTCCCACAGCACTAGTGTTCAAGAATTCAGGCTCCTCTTAAACATAGCTTACTCCTGCAAGGTAGGATCATTTTTTACTATTGTAAACATGTAAACCAGCAGCAATCCTCCAAATGCACTTCTTTCATCCTCTAGGTCAAAAAAGACTAGCCTGTCCGATACGCCCACAATAAAGTGAACTTCCTTTCATCAGGGGCTCCTCCCAGAGCTCCAGCTGTAACGAAAGCAACCCCGCGACAAGTACCTTGACTACGGAACCACGAGTGCTTCCACTAACTAAGCTCCCCTCTGCTCGCTCGCTGTATTCAGACCGCCTCTGTTTGCAGCAGAGTGACGAGTGATGATGATTGACGAACGGAGCCGCAAGTCGCGAAGCAAACGAGGCCCTGCACTCCCACGGTAGACGGGGGGGAGGGAGAAAATGCACAGAAAAGTAAATACTTCCTCTGTTTGAAAAGGTGCGTGTAAAATTTAACGAATTTTAGAAACGGGCGGGGTCGGCACTTTTGGATGGTTCCGGGAAGGAAGGCAGTGAGGGGCTTGGCTGGTCAAAAAGTTGCCCAGTGCCACTGCGGCAGCGCTGGGAGACGACAGGAGGGGGAGAGAGAGGGAGGGAGAGGGAGAGGGAGAGGGAGAGGGAGAGGGAGAGGGAGAGCAAGGAGTGCAAGGATGGCGTTGGTGGACGGGTAAGCCTTCTTCTGAGGGCTAACCGTGCTGCTGCTTTGCTGATGTTACTCGCTGCTGACGTCGGGGGTGTGGGCGTATTGACACGCAACTGTGGGAATGTGGATGGAACGCAGGAAGTCTGTGCGTTTGAGTGCTTTCGAGAATGGCCTGCATAGAGGAGCTTCCCCTTCTTTTGATACCTGCATATTCGGTCGGTGAAACTCTTCCCATCCACTTAATGTGATCTGTTGAAACGAGCCGGAGACTACTGCTGCAATGTACGCCTAAAATGATTTCTGCTTTGTTTTCTTGATTTATATCCGTTGAAATACAGCTTTGGTAGCAAAAATGCATGATTGCTATTACATTCTGTCTGCAGATCTCGATGACACTCTTTATCCGCTTAGCACGGGGATTGCAGCAGCATGTCGGAAAAACATCCGAGGTGCGTTAAGATTCTCGATCATCTGCTAATTTAACTGTAACGCAAAGCAAACACTGCGTGCTCAGATATGCTATCCCAAAACTATCTTAGTCAAAACATTACTGCAACGGAGAAGTTGTAGGATGCGGGCTATGGTAGGCATTCAAATTTCTTCCTGTGTGAAGGGGATATTGTAATTTCGCTTCATCTCTAAGTTTGAAACGGTTGCAGATTACATGACCGAGCGACTTGGTGTCGATCCTAATCACGTGGTGGAGTTCAACATGGAGCTATACACTGCATATGGGACATCCATGGCGGGCCTTCGGGTCAGTATTTAAATTTATATAAGACGAGCGATGCTTCATGATCGAGCTTTTTGCGATTATGGGCGATACTTTTTGCACTTAGATGCGATATGATGTGAAATGTAGGAAAATTGGCCTGGAGGAATTTAGCGATCTATTGCTTTTGGCAGTCGAAAGGACCTGCATCGATGATGTAAGGAGTGTTAACTTGTTGCTTATCTTAGTTGCGTCTAGCAACGAATTTGGTTGCTAGCCTTGTATGTTGGAATTGGTGATGACTCTGCTTTCTGCTGAAAAAGAGAAGCGTGAACCTTGCGTCAATATACTGCACACTATTGAATATGTGCTTTGAGGTATCTGAAGTTGGTGAAGGGATGGGTTGCTATTTGGCAGGCGAAGGGGTATTCGTTTGACTTCGATGACTGGCATGCGTAAGTATTTTCTCCCTTCAGTAGCGAATCGTTCTGGATAGTAGAGCAGTTTCTACGAACGGTTAGTACCTTGAGACAGCTCCCAGTGAACGTGGCCAAGTATATCGCTATAAGATCAACTTTTTCTTGCCACCAAAGCTCTTAACGAAGGCCAAGTGTTATAAAGTTCTGACGGTGTCCGAAGCTGATGGCAGATATTCCCTTTTTTCTTGACAGCTATGTGCATGGACGTCTGCCATACGAGGTGCTGAATTACGATCCGGTTCTTAAAGGCATCCTCCATAATATGCCTCAGAGAAAAATTGTAGGGACTCTTCGACCTCTAAATCCAACCCTTGGTTAAGGAGGTCTTAATAAACATCGAACATTGTGTCATATACTTCGGTATAATGGTCAGGGGCGAGGCAGCTGGTGGATGAGCTTTGCTGAATAAGTACGTGGTTTTTATAAGTATAGTTAGCGTACAAAGGGAAGTTCGTTGCATTGTACCACCGTCCAATGGTTATTGCTGGTGATAGTAGATTTGCTATCGTTGTGGCTCTCTGATTTTGTGGTGAATTGGCAGGTCTTTACGAATGGCGACCGCAAACACGCAGCCAAGGTCCTAAAGGCCCTGGGGTTGGAAAACTCTTTTGAACTTGTTATTTGCTTCGAGGACCTTATGGAACAACCTCCTCTTTCACATTACCCATATGAAGCACTAAAGACTGCATTAACGTCAGATCTTGTTAGTGAGAGTTGGATCGGTTCAGGTGGGGCACTGATATGCTGTAAGCCTCAACCGGAGGCATTCTTGAGAGCACTATCCCTTGCGAAAGCAAACCCTGCTCGAACGGTAAGGCAACTTCCAAGTGGTTCTTCAAAGAGCAATTTTCTTATTTACGTCTAACAAGATGCGCTGCTCTGCACGGTGCGCCTGTGTATGAAGATTAGCTTAAGTATTTTTTTGTCTTTGATGCTTATGGCGAAGTATTTCCAAGAGGGAAACTGATATGCTGATTTTTTTCCACTCTGGCAATTGACTTTTCAGCTTAATTCAAGCTGACGTCACAGAATAGAATTGCATCTTGGTGAATCATAGACCAGTCCATTGTTAGGATTCCTTTAACTCCAGTGAGATCCTTTAGTTCATGCTCACTCTCTTCAAAAAGTTAAGTGAAGCTGTGAAGCCATTTACGTCCGTGTCCTACGAGACGCCTGCTGGACTGAGACTGCATCTTAATTCCAGTGAAGCTGTAGGAGCTACCCTCTGCCTCAGCGTGTGTGTACAAGCTGAAATTCCCTACATCAACCACATGGACTGTGGGAAGGCTCCCCTTCCTTGTTGAGAGACGGCTCTGCTGACGTGACCTATCACGTTTTTTGTGGCCTTGCAGATTTTCTTTGATGACAGTGCACGAAACATTGTTGGGGCAAAAGCAGTGGGACTTCATACTGTGTTGGTAAAGCCTATGGTACCTCATAGAGTCAGCAATCTCCTTTGTGCTTCTCTTCTGCGTCTGCTTTTGGAAACTACGGATGCCGCCATCCGTAGTTTGTCAAGCTGAGAGGATCATCTGTCTGACACGAATTCTGGGTCGCATCATTGACAAGTTGCTACTTTGCAGCTGCTTGCCAGAGCCAAGCAGGCATATCTCTTTTACAAAAGGTTTGGTTGTAACCTCATCCGCTAGCCATTTTCTGCTTTGCAGGTTGGAACATCTGTACGAACGGCAGGGGCGGACTGGGCTATTGAGTCCATTCATAATGTGCGAGAGGCTATTCCTGAGCTATGGCATCCAATTGGTCCACTGGATGAAGGCGTCTTTACTAGCAGCGCTGTTGTGGTGAACGCATGAACTGCCGATGGGTGTTCGGCTTCAACCACAAACTCATGGCTGTGTGTACAGAGAAGAGAATCTTCACTCACTCGATCCTTTTCGAATTCATTTATTGTATTGTAACAAAATTATTAGCTTTATGATTTTTCCGAGCTTTTTTCTTGTTTGTAAGTGGTAGCCACTTTGAGCATAGCAGTGGATGCATCAGTCGGAAGGTGACGATTTCAACTTAGCATTTCGAATGCCAGCGGACTTTACCCAGAGAAAGTAAGAGAGACTCTCTTACTCTCTACCATTAGAGAGTAAGATTTTGCAAGGGATTTTGTGAGTCGTCAGGAGTGAAGTAGTTGATCATGTGTAGTGTTGGAAAGGAGAAGCACCGCAGTTCAGGGTCCTGTGGTCTTGTTGGTACCAGGACCCGCTCCTGCCTGCATTCGGAAATTTTTTACTGATAATAATATTGTGGAATGAATTATGAGTTAAAATAACTGTCATTCGAATGAATGATTGGTATGGTGGCTGTTTCAATCTTTTTCTGAACATTTGAACGCGTTTTTTGGGCAAAATTGTTTCTTGTCTCAAACTGAATTACTCAGATTGAACATGAGATTCAGAAACTTCGATTTTTTTCCAGTTGAAAGTTTGAACTTACATCGCAGGTGTTTCAAATGTTCAAAGAGTGAAAGTAACAATAATCTCACGATGGCAAGGCCTTCAAATGTACATGGATAAAATCAACATGGGGAACCAAAGGAAGCGGTCACAAAGGACCTTAGGACAAAGAGCAAAGCCAGTACACGGAAAACTACTTCTAGGCTCAACAAGACGGCACTAGAAGCAGCCGCGTTCAAACGGTGCACTCGCACTTGAGGATTCCACCATACTGTATTGCGAATCACGATTCAAACAACGGAGCCGTAAACCTAGATTTAATAACATATTTGTCAAACATTATTCACAGTAAATGGCCACTCTGGTCAATTCCAAATTCCAATTCCAATTCCAAATGTGGTAAATCGAAGACCTTCAAATTTCTGCAATGGCTCAAAGATCATCAAAAGAGGCGTGTGGACCAGAACAGCAGCCCGGAGCGGTGGCAGAGAGGGCGCCACAGCAGTCCCAAAAGCGGAGGAGGCCAGTACCTAGAACGGCTGCGAGTTGATGTTCTTGGGCTTCACTTTGCCTAACAAAGCCGACAGCCTTCCCTCTCTCACCACCTGTGTACAAAGCAGTGTGATACCTGCACCAAAGAGCCCTGTCAGTGTCTGCAACCATGTCATTCTTACTAGAGCATTCAAAGGATTCTATCAACAGAATGTGCAAACTGCATATTCACCCATGCCAAGCGAGCAATTGCAAAAGACATAATCAAATATGCGCACTTTAGAGAGCAGTTACAACCGTGAACAAAAACGTAATCCCCTGTATCTCGCTCGAGGCCTAACAAAACAGCATTCATTCTATGTTTCCCAAAATGGAATAACAGTATGTACTCCTGCTTCGAAGTTGGATGACAAGGACCATGGTTTTCCACTAGGTTTCTTTTACGCAACTGCAGCAACGTGCCTGCACAATGCGCCGGTGTTGTTCTCGGGATCGAATGTACTCCCACATCTGCGGCAAGTAGCTGTGAGGGAGCTCCGAGCCGCCAGTGCCCTCCTGCAGGGCCTCTCGCCAGGCCGTGCAGGATGCAGGCCGCCGCCCCGCCCTCCCCACGCGGCGGCCCCGAGCACGCGAGCTGCTGCGGCAGCCATTAGCGCACAGGCCGGGCCGGGGCGGGGCCGTGCTCTCTGCCAACGGCGCTGCGCTCTTGCAGAACAGGTACTTTTTATTTCACTCTCCCTCTCACAAATGCAAGTAAGCGTGTACTCGCTTCGGATTGGAGATGCACAATGAATGTTCGACTTTTATCTCGTCCCTCCCTACGATGGCGGTGGTTTGCCCCGCGAGTCGTTCTCAGGCTGAGCTTTGCTTGAAGAAGGAAAATTGAGAGAGAGAATTGGCGCTGCTCTCGCGATGGCGACGCAATTAGATGGACATCGACAAAGGGGAGCCAGTATGAACTGGTCGCGAAAAAGCTTAATGATCGTTTCGGTCAAACAGGAAGGAGGAGGCACACTCCTCTCAGACACTGAACTCGCAGAACTTGTAAGGCTGAACCTGCTACAGCCAGAGACAGCTTCAGGAGCAGCGCGCATACATGAAGATCGAACGAATTTGCATGATGGATTGCATTCACTGCAAATATTTGCTGCTGACTTTGGCTGTTTCGAAATATGAAGTCGCTGTTTACTTTTAAGTATTCCTAGTTTTCCATCTTAATGTTCTTGTTGTTGTTGTTGGTACATGACATTTGCGCCGTTGATGATGAAGCCTGAGATTGCAAGTGCTGTGGATAGCGAACGTCCTTCCCGAACACGGCCTGTCTGTTTGTCTGTCTGTCTGTCTGCCTCTGCCACCCGCCCATCATCGCTGCGAATGTAAACGTTTGCGTGGGAGACGCGCTGAGAGGTCCCCGCGAACAGCACCACCGTCCGAAGCTCGCGTGCGCCGCACACGTCTCTCGCAGGATGCCGTCCGTCATCATACATGCATGCATGCCCTCATGCCCTCATGGATGCCCTCATCCCCTCATGCCCTCATGTCATGCCCGCATGCCCTCATGGATGCCCTCATGCCCTCATGGATGCCCTCATGCCCTCATGCCCTCATCGCCTCGTGACCCATGCACGCGCGCCCTCACGCCATGGCGTCGAGGGGAAGCGGCGAGCAGCACCGCGCCCTCATCCCCTCTCTCTTCGCGGAGGGAGGCCCCGAGTCCCCCGCGCGCTCTCCTCGGACCGTACGGCCCTTGCGATTATTCCCCGCCCGCTCGTTGGGACGCGCGGCCCTGGGCGGGGGCCGCCGTACGGACGCCGCCCTCGTCACGCGCCAATGAACGGCGCGGGATCCAACTTGCGTGCGACCTTCGTACGGCTTCGTACATCCCCGTACGGCACTGCACTGGCGCTAGGGCGGGCCCTAAAAGTGTGGGCGGAGGGCGCGCCGCAGTTGGCGCTGTACGGACGGGCCGCCCTCCCCGGCCGCCCGTGTGCCCCCGGCCTTCCTCCCTCCCTCCCTCCCGGGAGGAGGCTGACAGACAGGCCGACTGGGCTCGCCTGAAGCTGGGCCGGGTTGCTGGCGGCGTCGGGAAGGAAGGAAGGAAGGAAGCGCTGGGAGGGAGAGGGGAGGGGAGAGGAGAGGCAGCTGCGGGTTCTCTACCGCTGCAGGTATGCGGCGAGCAGGCGCAAACTGTCTGTCGCGAGGCGCATTAGCAGACGGGAGGACTTTCAGAGGCTGTTTCGTGTAGGGCTTGTCTGCAAGCTTCGTCTGCGGAGTAGTCGAAAGGTGAGAACTCATTTTTCGAAGAGCTTTAGTAGGGTTGTAGCTTGCCGCAAGTCATCATGGCGAAGGTGCTGCTTTTTGGGGATTGCAATTCATGGGAGGCAAATACTAGTGACACAGATGTAGGTGTTTAAACTTGAAGTCGTTGTTTGCTTTAAAGAGGTTGCGCACCAGAATTCTATATTTTCCAGGCTTAAGTCAAGTGCTAAATAGTGAATGCCTCTAAGGAGGGCAAGCTCGTTTTTGGACAAAGCAGGTCATTTACACAGTGATAATGTGAAAAGTGGACTTAGATACATGAGCATCCCGTTGTAGCAGGATCGGAATGCAGCTAAAGCTCACAAACTACTTAATCATGGGAGTATGCTCATAGAATTTTTTTTCTCTGACACGCATGGGGTTTGTGAGATGGATGGCAGTAGCTGGGATGGGCATCCAGAGAAGTGTATGTCATGGAAATCATTTGGAAATTGCGTATTTCCTGAACATTTTGAGACTAGGCTTCGTAACACTCCTTTTGTCCACAGCAAGTTCATTGCAATTGGATGAAAAGTTGGGCCATCAACGTCAGCAAGGAGAAAAGATACCTACTTCGTCTCGTCCAAATTCCGCAAAGGATAGCTCAGGAGTAGTGCCTTGCAATGAGTCCTCCTGGGCATGCACTGATGAAGAACAGGGAAAGGAGACAAGCAATGCGGAGAAGGCAGAGACTGATTCATCTGAGGAGGTGTCAAAGGACATTGAGGATGCTAAGTATGCAGTCAGCAGCAACTCAGGATATTACGCAGGCCACGGTGACTCGCAATCCAATTCAGGCAAGAGGGGTCGGCGAAGGAGCGCTGGGAGCAGGCAGAGAGATTCAGCTTCGAAGGTAACCTCAGGGGAGGCAGGAGACTTGGAAAGCAGCAAGTCTGGACCGAGCTCGAGAGGGTTGGGACAGGGTTTCGTCGCAGGCGATGCGTCAGAGAATTTTTTTCAGGACTCGCCGGCGGACACATCACAAGACGGAGAGTTCACCTGGGCCACTGCATTGCGTTTTCAGGCTGGGAAGTCAGAGTCTTCAACAATGAATGTAACTGTGCTACCAGCCTTCCTAGATTGGAAGAGGCAGCCTGTTTGCTTGCCCGTTGCCACCTCCTTCGTCATCATAAACACGTCAAACGATACGAGCCTTGCTGTTGAATCGATTTCCACGAACGACATTCAATTCTATCCTGCAGACTTTCGTCAGACACTGGTGCCTCCAAATGGACGGATGCTCGTTTCAATGCTCTACCTTCCCCGTTTTCTTGGTACTGCAGAGGGAACACTCCTCCTCGGGACATCTGCTGGCAGAATCGCTATGCAAATGCATGGACGTGGTGTGCCCTCTATGTTCAACCTGGAGCCTTTGGTGGGTGTCAACGTTCCTGCGGGCAGGATTTCTAGTTACAGGATTTCCCTTTATAATCCTTTCGACGCACATTTGCAGGTCGTTGAAGCGCAAACCCATGAAGATTTTTTCTCTCTTCACCTCCCACGCGATGCTGCATTCGAGCAAGATAGTTCAAAGGACATTCGTCAGGAGGAGAAGCAAGAGGGACACGGCAGACAAGAAGGGGTTGCAAAACTGTTTCTGCAAGGTCCCACTCCACTGTGGGAGTTAGGTAGTCATGAGAGTCGCCCGATCCTTGACATAAAATTCACTGGTGATTCGATTGGACGTTATGTAGGTGTAATCAGGCTGCACATAAAGCATCCTCAGATGGGCCTTCAGGTTCTGATGGTTCCGGTAGAAATTAATGCTGTAGGCGAAGGCTTGCACTTGGCTCCCAGGGAAATTTCCTTTGGCACGTTGACGAATCCAGATCAGACAGTGGTTCGTCAGGTGAATCTTATTAACACAGGAAGCAGCCCTGTCATGGTGGAGGAAGTGGTGAGTTTGGCTGCAGATCCAAATCTGGTGGAAGTGAAGTTTGAAAGGGGTCTAATTCTGCAACCTGGCATGATGATGTTAGCAGTGGAGCTGATATATGTGGGCGGCCACGAGACGATTCCAACTCAATTTCCTGATGCAGACTTTGCTGGTTCAGTCTTGGCTGATGCATGGTGGCAGGAGGGGCGGGTGGAAGTTAGGACCAATTGCAGTATTTCTCCCCACCTGGAGATAGTCTACACTGCAAGGGTAATGCACGGCTATTTTGCTCTTATTCCAGGGGATAGCAACATCTTTTTGTTGACTCAATATGTGCCCTGGGCCCTCCCGGGTAGTGCAGGCTTGGAAGATGGGGACAGTCTTGAGCAGGTGAAGGGGGAGGAGTCAAAGTCCATTCCTGTCATAGCTCAGAGCATGGCCATAGTGAACCATTATGCCACACCGCTGCTCATCTACTCCGTCATCCCTTCAGATTCTCGGTTTGTCGTGTTTGGGTTTGTAAGCGGTGTTCCCATAGCACCCGGAGTTGCCACTGCGCCATTTGAGATTCGCCTTAATCCTGTTGCACTGCCGACGATGCCCCTTGTAGCCCACCTGCTGGTTTCTTCCAATTTGTCGGAGATGGTTATACCACTGCATGTGCATTCGGGAAAATTACATTTTGCTCTCCCTGGTGAAGCGAATGCAGACTTGAAGAAGTTGGGCCGCATTCTGAATCTTGACCTTGGCCTTGTCTCTGTGGGTCATACACTTCAGCGAGGGTTCAATGTGACCAATGTTGCTCCCAAAGCGGTCGCAATCACTGCTATTAGCTGCACTCTCCCGGAGCTTGTCCTCCAACTGGACAGTGTATGGGACCATTTCGGAAACCTGGTGGGAGGGCTGGCGGCAGCAGAATATGCTGACATACGACTTTGGAAAGGCTCTATTACTGTGCCTTTAAACAAGGGGGGAGGAAAGAAAACAGGGAAGGCAAGCAGCAAAGCCAACAAGAAAAGGAGCAAGTCGTCATCTGTAGCACCTGTGGTTTATCTGCAGCCAGGACAGACGGCCGTGTTCGGTGCTCAGGTTACCCCAACGGAGGCAGATTTGAAGACGGGGATGATAGAGATGAAGACACCCTATGAGACGCGAACAATAAGTGTGCAGTATGAGAGTCTGATGGGTGCTGTTGCCCTCTCTCCTTCTCCTCTGATATTCCCGCCCTCTTTCCCGGGCCGTCTCCTGCGAAAGCGCCTGTATGCTACAAGCACTTTCTCTCGCCCAGTCAACCTTTCCAGCCTCATTTCATCAGACGTGCGAATTGTTCCTGAATTGACAGTCACTCAGTTGCCACCTGGAGTGAAGACTGAGATTGGCAGTGTGGTATTTGATCCCGCACGTGGCCCAGTGGAAGACAACTACATGCTTGGGTGCTTCGGTGCAGCGGCGGGTGGAGTGGTGCAGGGTAATAGACCTGGAAACAATCAGGGAAAGAAAGGGAATTGTGACGCTGCCTGCAGGGGCCATGGCGTAGAGAAAACATGTGGATGGGGGCCGCATGTGAGGGAGGTGGAAGAACAGGCTGCATGGAGGAGAGAGGAAGTGTGGCTACGATTGCGAGCTGAAGGCCAAATTGATGTGGAGGCTTCCTTGGCTTTGCAAACCTCACTAGTAAGCAACTGGGTCGTATCAGTGAAGACTTCTCTAAGCCGGCCGCAGGTGATTGCTGATCCTGCAGGACTCAACTTTTCCAGAGTGCAAGTCGGCAGTGCAATGATGCAGCCAGTACGAGTGACCAACCCTAGTGACGGACCTGTACGGATGCAGCTTCTGGTGGGAACTGCAGTGGAGAGAAACTGCACCTGCAGGGAGGAGTTGCCGCAGAAAAAAGAGGTATCATCTGGAAGGGATGGTTGGCATGGGCTCAGGACAGTGAAGTCGGATAGCCCATTGTTTGCTCTGGCAGAAGGAGGAGTAACAGAGGTAGTAGTGCCGGCCAAAGGAGAGGCTGTTCTTGGACCTATTGCTTTCCAACCTGTGCGCTTGTGTAAGGTGGAAGGTGTGATTTATGTTCGCAACAATTTAACTCGACTGGAGTCAGCACCATTAGTGGCAGAGGGAGGTTCTGGACATTTAGATTTTGAAGAAAGAGCAGGTCCAGGAAATGCATTGCAGTTAAATGTATCTGCCATGCAACTTGGTCTGGAAGGCGATACAGACTTGGAGGTGCAGCGTTATCGGCTACAAGAAGAGGCTTCGCAAAAGGGTTGGCCTCGGCCAGTATTGCGGAAGCTAGTAGCCATTAACAGGGGCAATTTGCCACTTTTAGTAAGTAGTCTCAGCTTAGTAGCAGGGCGCGGAGACTGTCAGGGCCATGGCTTCAGCATCTCTCCCTGCCGCTCTTTCTCGTTGGCACCTGGACAGACTTTACCATTAGAACTGTCGTTCCGACCAGACTTTTCTGCCTCTCAGGTTGTGCAGGAACTTCGCGTTTCTACTTCGGCGGGTTTTGAGAGCTTCCAGCTTATAGCCCAATTCCCCCACGAGCTTCTCACTCTCTGCGTGGAGGCTGCCCCAAGTTCAACTGGAGATGCAATGCTGCGGAATCTTTGCCTATTGCTCCTCACCGCCCTCCTTGCTGTTATTACGAACTCACTACGTCGTGACTTTACAGTGGCACCTTCACCATGGTTCTCTTCTGACTCTGCTGAAGCGTTTAGCACTTTAGGCAAGAAGGCGTTGGCCTCTACTGTGCTTCACACTAGACACCAACCGCAACCGATGAATACTGATAGTTTCTCAGATATTAAGTCCGCAGAGGTAATAGATTTGCAACTAAAATCGAGCAGATCTTTGGGGGAAGGGACTGATAGCTGTGCAGATCGCCATTTAGATGCAGTCTTTGGCAAAAGCCGAAGCCTGGGAAGTGCCGAACAGTTTAACGTGACAGGGAGTTCGGAAGAAGTTCCAACAGATCGCAAATCAAGCGGCTTTACATCTGTACAGCAACCTGCCGTAGGCCCCCTGGTCAAGTCCGAATCTTTGAACAACGTCAGTAGTAATAGTCGGGATGGAGGAGTAGAAACGTCAGATGCGGTCAAGAGTACCGTAACAGAAAGCAATGTCTGCAAGGAATCAGTTCCCATAGAGTCAGTTGCTCTTAGTAAAGTGGAATCGTCCAAAGGTGGCAGTCCTATTAAAGGCAGAGGTCCGGAGAAAGGAAGCTCGGGTATTGGGACACAGCATTGGTCAGCAAAGCCTATGCGACACGATGTGCAGAATGCTGGACCGGAAGTGGATGGCAGTGACTCTGTGAAACGTGAAGTGAAACAGGTGATGGCAGGGGATGCTCGACATTCTAGTCGATCTCCAAGAAAAGCAACTTTCAAGCAGGGCAGTCAGCATGTACATAAGCACGTAGCTGCCGAAGGGGAGGTAAAGGGAGCTGGTGGAGCTGCAGATATCTTCCGGCCAAAAAATGCCACTACATCAGTTACAGATGAGGCTGTGATGAGTCCCAGTACTGCTTTAGGTGCTGCAACCATAAACCCCAGTAGTATGGAAAAGGAGAGAAGGAGCAGAAAGAAAAAGCAGCGGCATGTAGCGATAGCAGAAACAGGAAAAGGAGACAGCCTATCTTTTAATGGGAACAGAGTGAAAGATGAGGCTTCCCCACCACCCTCTCCTGCTACTGCTGGAGGCATTGCCAGCCCTACGATACCTTCAAGCCCCACCCTGCGGCCTATTCGAACGCGAATGGCTGTTGCTTCTACTCCAACCCCTTTGCAAGCCTCTCTACCTATTTTTCCTAAAAATGCATCTCCTCCTTTTACATCTGTCTCAGGACCAGGAGGGGAAGGAGAACGTTTGTCTGTTTCGAAGATACTGGGAAAAGCTGGAGACAATGTAAGGTCGGGCTCATCGTTGGGCTTGTCAGCTTCTCCTACCGTAACTGTAAGCCTGTCAGAAGAAGGGCAGGGGAGAAGCCCGGTTCAGAGGGGCTACTCGCCATACTTAGATGTCCCAACCACAAGCCTGCGTCAGTTTCCGCATCCACGGGGCCGTGAGTTAAGTGCTACTACTGGTGGGGAGGATGTTCTTGGTGGCAAAGAGGTGACTGTGTCTGCAGCAGTGATGGGTTTAGCAAGTGGGGGTCGTAATCGAGGAAATTTTCCCACATCAGGGAAAGGAAGTAGTGCTGTACCCACAGCAGCCGCTACTACAGATGCCCCTTCTGGTGGATTTAACACTAGTTGGCGAGCTATCTCCAGGCATGGGGGGGCCACGTTGGAGCAAAATGGCGAAAACGACTTGGCCCGAGTAGTTGGCAACAAGGACACCATCTCTGGAGTACAGGAACGACCAAATAACTTGGTAGGAGATGAGTTGGAGTTAGCTAGACTGCTACAGTCTCCTGCAGAGGGGGAAAGGCTTGGTTTGAGGAGTGCCCAGGTTGCAGGAGGCTTTGATATTTCAATCAGCAGGTCTAACCCTTATCTGTCACCGGCATCCTCACCACTAACCTCCCCTGCAGGTCGACCTTTGCCCCCGCCTTATAAGCCGTCTATGGGCCCTCCACTCTCCTCATCTGCAAGCTTGTCGACTCGTCCCGAACTGCAGAATTCAGCAGGGCTTGATGGTAGCTTCGTTGCTGACTCTCAAGTGGGCTCTTTCTCCCCGCACTCTGCTGCACCGGCTCCGTTTATAGTAGGCAATGCAACTAAGAATGGCTGGGCATTCGAAGAAGCTGCCCTGCATAGGCCGCCATCCTTCATGGACATGAAACAGGATGCTGTCCTGCAGAGGCCTGTGGGGGACCCTCAGATTGGGAAGCGCTGGAGTGTGCCTCCACTCCCGGCACCAGGAGGCTCTGCGCACACCAGAGCGGGTATGGGTGGTGGCACTAGCGGGGCGGGTCTGGGCCTGGGAGCAGGCTTTGACACGCTTGGCTCCATTGGAAAGCGCAGCTTGGAAGCCGAAGGGGCCCTTGGAGGACTTGTTTATGACATATGGGGAGATCACTTTGCGGAGATTGGAGCAAATTGCACTTCTCACGGAGGCTCGGCCACACTTGCAGACGCGGCAGCAACCAGAAGTCTGCTTTCCAAAACCGGCTTCAATCCCCTTGCATCAGCCCCCCCCTCTCCCATTTGTCCTCCACATGCGCCGTTTGAAGGACAGCCACCCTCTCCCACAAGCAGCCCATTCTCATCCAGCTTTACAGGATTCTCAATATTCTCACAAGCCCCACCTCCTGCACCTTCTGCTTTGGCCCATACTGACTCTGGATGGGCAGTAAACTCTGCTCCGTCTGGCGACCGAGTGGAAACTGGTCCGGTAGCGCAACCCCCCCCGTTCCTTTTTCCATCCAAAGAGAGCAGTCTGTTTGCATCGGGGGCTGTAGTAGTGGACAGCTCTCATTGCAGCAATGACAGTTCTGCCTTCGGTTCTCTCACCAATTTAGGGGCACTTCAGCACAGATATGGCAGTCAGCCCTAGGGCCGAGGGCACATTTTGCTGCCAAACCCTGTGCCACTTTGGTATTCGTTAAGTTCCTCCTAGTCTTACTACAAACTCCAAGGGCCATTTCTTGCCCGTCCCTTGGAGAGTATGTGACCCTGGGAGCCACTTCTTGCAGAAAGTTACTTGCCCTTCCTTTAGAGAATACGTGATCCTGGAAACTGGAAAGCCCATTTCTTGCAAAAAGTTAAGTTTCAGATTTAAGGTCTCTGCTCCGCATCGATAATCATTAGCGGGATAATACCTCGATCGATTCTGCAGTTCAGATGGAGGGCAAATGTTGTTGGCGTAATGGTCGTCCTGTATTTGTAACCGCAGAAACTGACTTTATTTATGAGGAATCAATAAAAGAAGAAGCAGCATAGTATCCTCTTTCCTTTCGTCCTTCACTATGTCGTTTTATGTCTCAAATTTCCCTGTCTTTAGGCCTCTACAGCGTATGTCATACTGTGTTCCTCTCCCCGTTTTTCCTGCATTCATGTTCAACTGATGCAGTCCAACCATATAAAATGACACAAGTTGTAGACTTCTTACTTACTATCTTGACAAATTCTGGACCCCATTGTTCTGCTGAAACCTCAACTTGGTCCGATGCTCACTCTGGATGCTGAAAAGCTTAGGCGGTTCTTTGTCAATTCCAGCAATGTGGCTTTGTAAAAGCAGCGTGTTTCGTCCACTATGGAATCAGAATCTGCTTGCTACGGATTACTACGGATTGGTACTGTCAAGGCTCAGAATCCGTAGGTAGCAAAGTCGGTTCCATAACGGGAAGCTAAGTCTGAGGCCCCCTAAAGGAAGCGACGAGGTGGCTCAGCCTGCTTCCACAGGATTGCAAACACGTCATCCACACTCCAAATATGCACATCAGTTGGATTAGAAGACACCCATGAGGCTCTTGCAGGAAGGCTTCCACGGAGCTCAAGAAATTGATACTTGGATGGGGTTCGGTCAGTTGCCCAGCTCAGAGCAGTTCAGCCAAGACAAGCAGGACCTCATGCCACAAAAACGAACGCACTTTCACACTTTCGCCGTAACATCGATTGCCAAATGCGAACACTTCATTTATACAGATGCTTGAAAACGCTTGTTTTGCGCATTTGATTACGATATAAGGACCACTTACTACCAATATGACACTTACTTTTAAACACTTTTTTGTGCATTACAAGTCGAACAAAAATCTGGAAATCTCTGACTGGTTTAGAAGACACTGCCCACCACCAGCGTCCAGAAGCATGCCAAACCTTCTATGGAATGCCCTACGAAAGCAGCCTAGAGGTACAGGTCCTCCTGCTAAACCCTATAATCGCCAAAACTCTTTGACAACAGGATTTGCAAATACGGCATCCGAGGTCTGCGCCAACACCGCGTTTAAGGTAAGGAGAACCACGGACGAACCGACAATAATTCCCAGAACCACCCCTGTTGTTCCAAGCACCGACATGAAGACGGGCCATTCGATGAGCTGTGTCTCCTGCCACACGCCTGACCAGAACCCCTGCTTGCCAGATAGGTCTGCACCATCCGCCCGCCTCAACTCCCTCAGCCGCGCAATTTCTTGTCCGATATCTTCAGCACTCGATGATGAATTGCCTGCGCTCTTCCCTCCATCTGCACTTTCTGCGGCTCCCTTGCTCACCGCACTCTCCTCCAAATCAACATCCGCACTCGAGCCTCTGCTTCCAGCGACATCAGTTGCAGCAGGGTTTGGAGGCCCTCTGTCGGGAACAGTAACGGGCGTCTCCCCGGGTGCTGTTGTAACAATATCGTTACGAGAATCGGCATTTTGACCTGCCCTCTTCCCCCGGGAGTCTATGCCAGCCACCACGGCGAGGGCTCGTCTCCTGACAGTCCTTTCAAGTCGCTGTCTGTTGCTCAAGGCTCCCCTTCCTGCTGCCGCCAGCCCCCTGTGCGCCCTCGGAGAAGCATCCCCTCGCGTGTCAGCGGAGATGCGCGCAGATGTCCGAGGCAGCGGGGAGGCGGCGGAGGGCGGCGCGCAGGGCGTCCAGGCGCAGGCCGCCATGGCGCCTCTCCTCTCAGCGCCTCTCCTCTCCTCTCTCCTCCTGTCGTCCCGACCCGCGCGGCCCGCCCCCCCCATTCCGTCTCAGCCAACAGGTCGGACCATTGGGTCCAATGGTTGGCAAGCAATTGCCAATATTTGCCAACCATTGGCAATGGTTGCCATGGCGCGATGTTTCGCGGCTGCTTCGGGGGAGGACTTGAAGCGTTGTTGAGCGTAGGAGTCGCTTCCCCTCCAAAGCTTTTTCCTTTTGTGCTTAGGTCCTTTGCAACCAGTTTCTCGTGGTTCCCCATGTTGATGTGTCAATGTACATTTGATGGCATCACCGCCATCGTGAGATCAATGCCACTTCCATTCTCTTGCCAATGGTTGGCAACCTGTGGATAGTGACTCGCCTTGCGAGGAAATGGCCATTGCAGTGTACATGTGAATGTTCAAAGCATTAAGGAAAGCCTTAAGCCTTAATCAGCGAACGAAGGGGAGTTCAAGCAAGGCCTGGCAGAGCTGCACCACGTGTTCATTTTGATTTCGACAAAAATACATCTATCTTAGCATCAGCATATGCTTACTTTTGACATGAGAGGACCCGTGATATCAGGAAAGTCTTCACAACCCTTTCGGCCACTCATTTTCTAATTAGAACCATCTGGATCCGATCTTATGTCAATGTTGCCCACATGGATATCTTCTACAGAAGGAAACGCTTTTACCTATCCAAACTAGTCAGCCTAACATTAAACCAACTTTTTGAACTTGCTTGCTTTGACTTCGGCTTTGGCTCTGCAGCACTCTCAAAAAAATCACAACACTATGTCACAGTGTCCGGCTCCTCAAGGCTCCACCGTGTCCTCAGCAATCCAAGCCTGCCCTTACAAGGCTCCTCCAAAAATTAAATTTTCGTCTGCTGGCCTTCAGAATAAGGGCCAAGCCCAGCTTCGTGGGTTCAAGGTTGGATGATGAACAAAGGCTGCTCCACCCCCCACCCATGCACCAAAAATCATAAGCACCTGCTGCTGGAATAAGGAGCAGAGATTGGCATACGGATTAAGCTGCATTGGAACATTAACATGGGGATTGAATGCCTTTCTGTCCACTTAAAGATCATCAGGGCCATATCTGACAGCGACTAGACACTGGGCTCAAAGAATGCTAGTCTTATAAAGTCCGTGTGGTGCTGTGTCTCTGAGTCTTCTCCTCATTACTAATGTGAAAGCTGTAAATGACTGTGATGCAGAGTTCCGCAAAAGCACATAGACAAAAAATTGAAGATAATGGCCGAGCAAAAACCTCCACGTCATCTGTCAACAGATAGACCCTGTAGATGGGAGAACGCAATCTGAGGCATACTGTATTCCAGTCGTTACCAGGCAGGAGTTGAGAGAAATAGGCTGCAAGACGTACCGTGTCAATCGCCACAGGGGAGGCGTCAGCAGCCACAATGTCTATGATAGTACCCGACTGATCGGCCTGCAACCACGAATTTCAATAAATGGTGTTTAATATCAGAAGTAACGATTTCAGTAGTGATTTTCAGGCTAATCCCCCGATTGCAAAGAATTAAGCATATAGCCCGTCTTTGACAAGATTGTCAATTCAACAAGCAGAACTAAACCAATGAAGCATAAATAGCAGAGAAAGTTTTTATAACTTGAAGTCCTCGCTTCTAGTGACTGCAAACTATCTTGTAGAAGCATGGAATGCGTCCGCACCTCAATTTCGTTCATCAGCTTCATGGCCTCCACAATGCACACAACTTGGCCCTTCTGTACACGATCTCCAATCTGCGGTTGAAAACAGATTGCAAGCCAAATTCCTGAATTACTCTTGAAGTGTTAAAAGCCAGCTCCCTCCATAAAAGGGGCCGCCTTTGACCATGCCGAAACAGCCAGGAGCAAAGGCCTGCGAAAATTCCTGCACATTTTCTAAGTAAGAATCGCAAAAGGAAAGAAACCAACCTTTACAAAAGAAGATTCTCCAGGAGCTGGAGACCGATAGAAGGTTCCCGCCATAGGAGAGCGCATAGGAGGCAAGGTGGGAGCAGCTGGTGACGGTGCAGCTGGTGCCTCTACAGGGGGTGGAGGTGGCGGTGCAGATTCCTCCACAGCAGGTGGAGGGGCTACGGCAGCTTGCATTGGCTGTGGAGGAGCAAACTGAGGGAAAGTGGTGTGAGCCATGACATGGGGTCCAGGCATACTCTGATGGAAGCCAGACTCCTGCCTGAGGGCTTCCTTTTTGCGAATCACAATTTCATACTTCTTGTGCTTCAGCTCAAGCTCCACAATGTCCCGAGAGTCCACCAGCCTGTGAGTTAAAAAAGAATCATTTCAAAGCTCTGTATGATACAGTCACCCCTGAAAATTCGGCAGCTCCTGTAACTCCAGCACAGAAATTGAGTTGCTCAATGCAGCCGACGAGTGTCGTTTTTTTTTCACCAACTGTCTATATTAAAAAAAAAAAGAATTTCCAAAAATATTTTAGTTATTGATACCTCCTGTATTCCTCTTCCCCTCTTCAACACACGGAGATGAGTATACTATGGCAGGATTGAGACACAGGGCAGGGAAGTGTTTAGGACAGTTAACCTAAGCTGACAGCAATAGTCAAAACCTCCTTTTATTTCCAAGAAACAGCGAAGACAAGAGGAGATCATTTGCCACGGGCAATCTCAATATGCACAAGTTCCTGCACTCACTTAATCAAGTTGGACACGTCTGACATGAATGTAGAAGTTTCCTGAATCTGAGCGCCATTGCTGGTTTCAGGAGCAATTGAGTCAGGCACATCGGCTTTCAGGCTGCCATCCACTCCGGCAATTGGAGGTGTCCCAACAGCAACCTGAAGGCCGAGCATCAAAAGAAAGACAAAAGATGATGGAGTCACGGGAATCTTCCCGCCGCAAGAAATCCCTACTGACTGAAAATAGGAGAATAGCATTGGAAAACGTATGATATAGCTACTTTTTTAGAAACAAACATCATGAGGCAGACAGCGGCCAAGTCCCCGGCCATACTGAAGTGGTTCTTTCTTCCCGCACAGCCGTATTTCAAGAGGAGGCACGTAGCGCATGGAAATGAGCGAGTGCAAACTTCAAAGCGACAACTTACATCGTTCACATTGGCCGTGCAGTTGACAGTCCGATGTCGGAGCTGCGCAGGACCCTACAGACCGAGTTTTCAGTTAGTTCCTGTTCACCCTCACAAGTCCTGTCTACACTACAACACAAGAAAATGAAGTCCTCCATTCTACATTGCTATCATTTTTATAAATCTTGAAGCAGCATGATCAGCTGGATACGGCTCTCACAATCCCTTCCAAAAATAAAACCCTTCGAAGACTACCACAGATGCTTTTCAATTCCCGGAGCTCCAAATCAAAAGCCAGACCCTACGCACTACAGTCCCGCAAGAAGCCAGAAGCTTCTTGCTGGACGACCGCCCGCTCCAACGCCCTCACCGCAGCCGGGCGCGCGGAGAGCTGCTGTCCCAAGAACGGGCCGGCTGACGCCCTCCCGCCGAAGGCCACCTGCTGCGAGCGCAGTTCGAGCGCGGCAGCTTCGGGCGGCGCGAGAGAAGCGGTGAGAGACGCGGCGAGCGCGGCGCGCGAGGCGGCAGCCATGGCGGGCGGAGGGCAGCAGGCGGGAGGGCACGGAGGGGTGCGAGGGCGCGTCAAGGAAGGAGGGCGCCGCGGGGAGGGAGGGAGGGCGGGCCGCGGGCGGCGGGCGGCCCCACACGTGCGGCACTCGCATTGGCCGCCCTCGCACGTGCGGGGCGGCCCAGCGACCGCGCTGGCCCTCCGGCCCGCCACGTGGCGCGCGCGGCGGATAGAGCGCGCTCCCTCATCCTTTTGGTTTTGGGGCGGGGGGGGGAGGGAGAGGGCTCGCCGCTCATCCGCGGGAGGAAAGGGGCCGGACAAGGAGGGGGGGAGAGGATGGGTAAGGGGGGGGAAGGTGGGGAGAAAGGGAGGCAATTGGCCAAGTGGGCTTTTCTTCACAAATTCTACGACTGGTCTGAAGTAGGCAGAGAAGCTGACTCGTGATGATGTTTGGCAGAAGACAAGCAGTAACTTTATTAGTTTTGTTGATTGGTCGGGTGCATGATTAGCTCGTTGCCTGCGATCGGGGAAGGAAGAATCTGTCCTGATCGGTTTGTAGGTGCGAGAATCTCAGTGAATACAAAGAGGGTGAGTGCATCCGTTAATAGTGAATGTTTCCACACGTCGAACATCCATGGTAGAGCAGCGTCCCTTTTCTGCTCTGACAAGTGAACAAGGCAGGCACGACTCACTGCCAATCACGAAAAGGGATGCAGCAACATCCATGATTTCGGGTACCCAAAAAAAAGGGAGGGAAAGGGATCCCCATAACAATAATTCATACTGCCTACTCGCGTATCTCAATCCTAAATCTGCAATGTACAAAGTTAGCTAAGTTCATCCTCTCTGCAGTTCTAAAACCAATAAGGACTTGAAACAGTCTGTCCTGCCTTAAATGCTTGAATTTCATGTTACAAACTTTCAGCATACCCACCACAAACAAAAAAAAGGTCTCGCTGCAGCTGCCATCATGTCTCCGTAAAAGGCCCATGAAGAGAACGTAAAAGTACCCACAGGTAGACATGCCATCAACACACGTCATCCATCCATCCACCCATCCTCGCGCCCAGTCTGTGTCTTCCACAAGGTCACGACGGCATGTGAGACATCGCATGTGGCTCCAAAACCTTTGGAAACTACACACTTTTAGAAGCTCGAATCCGTCCACCCACAGCGGTGTGGTTGACAGGAGGAACAAGATGCTTCACTTCAAAGAACAAAAAATGGGTAACGACGCCAGCAAGGCCATCTTCGTCAGAAATATACATATCGAGGCTCTAAATGAGCTTCTGCACACCCCCAGGTCAGCAGACACAAGTTTCCAGTGAAAAAGGGAATGGGTGAGATAGAGGCTTAATGATAAACAAGAGACCAGGGGAATTCTCTAATCCCCCTGGATCTCATTTCTAAACATTTGAAGAAAGCAATTGGTGGCCTCACATTGATTGTTTGACCGCTGCCTTTCCTCGTTTTTAGGCGGGGCTCCCAAAGAAGGAAGTTCGGCCTGGCTTATCTGCTGTCCAGGCAGTAAAACTGGGCTCGTTGGAAGGGGTAGGAGCTGCTGCAGCATTATCGATTGCTCTCTGCCGCCGTCACATTTCTGCGGAGATTCCAGCCCTGAACTGCTAGGAGGTGATTCATAGGTAGCTAATCGCTCGGTTCCCTGTGACGAAAGGAGAAAAGGCAACAGCGGAACTCTTCAGATTAAAGAAGAAGCGGGGCCAAGATGAATGGTGTCCTTTAGCATAAAAACATAGGTCTAAATACACCTTCTCAAAGTAACAACAGCTTGATGCCAAAAATGACAGAAAAAGGCATAACTTGAATTGACAGATGTAGACCTTGGGTACCACCTCAGCCTCCTCCAGAATTTTTCTTTACTCCAAGAAAAGCTGTGATGCTAAACGATCAAGAAATTTTGCCATAGCCCCTTATCATCCAGTACCTGTGTAGGATACACAGCCTGTTGTAACTTATCAAACACGTCCTTCATGCGATCGCCCTGAATAATCATACCCTCCACAATATCTTTGGACAACTGCAGGAGTACAAATGTGCAACAAAAGATGTAAAGCATGAGCCACCATCAACTTCCCTCTCCAGAAATAATGCAGACATGCCCCTAGCTGGCGAGACTTACGCTTTTGGGAAACAAAAACAACGATGTGGCAACACATTTCTACAAGACAGCACTATTTGAACCTTGCTTTCACCAATGAAATGTCTCCGGTTCGAAAACACCGTAAAAGTAATGGATTGAAGGGATGTGTGAAATGATGTTTAAAAACAGTTTAGCTCACCTCTCCCTGCCGAAGCTGAGGTAGCAGCATATGGCCTAAAGCTCGAAATGCTACTAAAGGAGCACGGACCTGCAAGCAAGTTTGACATTAGTGGCCCCAAGAGGACAAGAGGTTACTGGTAACCAGTTTCACTAGACTTTGGCCAGTCCAATGGTCAAGAAGAACAATGAATCAATGAGGACTGCAGGCATGAACGAATTGTACAAGATCGAACAGATTCCCGAGTAGCTTGTGTGGGTCAAAAGGAGCTGTAATTCAAAAACGCGCCTCTTCAATCTTCATCCTTGTACCATATTCAGTCTTGCAAAAGTAACTTCAAGCAAAACCAATGCCTGTGAGGAGGATGCATCCACGCATAGATCCATGCAGAAGCCTGCAACATGCTTGTCTGATTCCTCCATCCACCCATTTATGTTGTCTGCTACAGGGCATGTAAAAAACAAACCTCTCCGAGTAAGCTGTCCATCAGAGCTGCTTTTTGCCACGCACTCTGCTGTATAAGGAGCGCTCTCTGATGCCAGCCCAATCCCCTGCTAAACCCTTCAGCTCCACGACTACCAGGCAAGACTACAATACCAAATTTATTCTACGATGAGGGCAACCTTTAGAGAAGGTACGTATCATAACTCATAGACGAAATGGAGATGGCCCTCGCACTCGATACAAAAAGAAGAAAGAAAACCCAACCTAGGTGCATTGACACTTTATGCTTCATGCATTGTAAACAGACCTGGTCCAGAACACAGGCAAGTGCCAGTGTTTGTGCAACCTTCGCAGCCTCCGCTTGCTCCTTTGCAGTAAAGATAGACGTTGAAATTGTTTCCCGCCTCATTACGGCGGTCGCCTGGCCTTGCATTTGAGAACCAGTCAAAGCGTTTGGCAGCTGAACAACTCCCTTTTCACTTGACGTTGATGAAACCTGACCTTTTCTGATTCTGTTTGATGCAGTGCTAGACGGGGGGAAAGGCATCGTATTGGAAGGTGGCCAGGCAGGCCGCACAGCTTTCATAGCCAGTGGCCTGGAGCGCTGCAATAACACACACACACACACACACACACACTACTTCTTAGACGCACATTCAGCTAGATTTAGTGAGACAGTAAAGAACGAGATAGAGCTCATTGAGATTGCAGCTTTGCCACCTTTGGTGTAGAAGACTGCGAACATCTCTCCACCACAAGGAGTCCAACTAAGAACGAGCCTTTTGCAAGAGGGAGGACCAATCCACCACGTTCGGGTAGCTCAATAGCCTGTAGCCCCACCCAGTTTTTCTCAACATAGTGAGACAGATGCACTTTTTCCAAGGCTCATAACTTCCAGTAAATTATCAAGCTTGAGATTTCTGGGTAAGAAATCAGCGCCATCTTGGACATTGCAAGACCCATACTGCACACCGCAACTGCATTTCAAAGAAACTTGCACACTCGGAGCACCTCTACTATTTTGTTCACCTCATGAGCCACAACCGCCGTCTCTGCAGTTCGTCCGGCTTGCTTAGCCTCTATGTCGGACACTAACAGAATGATGTCGTGCAATCGTGCTCCGGAGTGTGATTCAGGGTGGCATGCAACACATCGAAGTTCAAGCTGGCCAGTCGTGTAACTTTCAGGGGTGCGAACATAGACCTGCCCAATGAACTGGAGCGAGGTCAGAAAAACTTCTTCCAAACAAAACGTCAGCAACTACAGTTTGACTATCCATCAAACACTTGCCGAAAAGTTCTTGGTTGACCCTGCAGCTCCGCCACGAGCTGGCTTCACAAGAGTAAAACTATGGTCAAAGAAGTCCTCTAGCAGACCACGGTGGACAACAGTTATGCAAAGACATCAAAAAAGCAAGCTTTGGGTTGGAGACTTCTTCACGACACTTTCAACGAGGAAGCTCTCCATCCAAAGACAGTGATGAAAAAAACGAAACATCTAGAGAAATATCTGGAGTAGAGAGATAAAATGCGGAAGATAAAAGCATAACGTTTCATTAGGTGGTACTCTACATCAGGAAAGAAACAAGTCCTGAAGACTACAATCTGTATGAAACTCATGACTCAGGTCTATCAAGAATCAAGCGAAAGTAAAAAGCACGATGACAAACTCAACAGAACAGAAAAGGTAAACTAAAAAATCTTTGACACTATTTGTTTCCTGGTGTGCTCTGTACATAAATGTGCCCCTTCCTCCTCCCTGGAAATGTTTACATCATGTCCTCACTGACCGTAAGATTGTCTCCAGGAGCCAGCGCTAGCGCACAGAGCTCTAGTTGCGCTTGGCAGAGAGCCACGAAGTCTTCGCTAGGCGCAGAAAATATTGCAGAATCGGGACTAGGACATCCTTGCTGTGGCCTCACAACCTTCACCACCGTGGAAGATGCAGCCCCTAGGGCAGCTGCAATGGCTAGACCCGCACTCCACGAATCCTGTCCGCCACCTTGTTCTGCTGGAGTAGGATCCACACCTGCCTCTCCAGCAAAGGAGCTTCTGCTTGTCGACGCTCCCCCAGCAGTCTCACGCTCTTGCCTCACGCGCGCAGCTGAATCCAGTTGTGGCTCCCATGGCGAAGCGCCAGACTCTGCTGTTGAAACTACGCCGGCCTGAGACATAAAAGAAGAGCAGAGTCCTGGAAAGATCCTACCCCTCGACTTCCCTGAACGTGCCCCGAACGACGCTGCATGCCCTGCAGAGCTGTAGACGGCAGGGGACAAGAGCAGACGCGCGCCATCCAAACTGCCACTGACGGACATGGTGCCACTCATGCTGCAGCCCACCCTAGCCCCTTCATCCACCCCGCGTTCTGCAGCAGCGAGCCCCGCAGTCGAGCACGCGACCCCCCGCCCCGCGACAGCCATGGCGCGCTCTCCTCTCTCTTCCTAGCCAGTCTTCAGCGTTGGACGTCGAGAAACGTTTCGAAGCGAGTACGTCGATGTGTCCCATTTCACGCAAATGCCGGTACTTATTTTTCATAACGGGAACTGCCCGCGGAGCAGCAGCGCGCCCTTCTGAACACGCGGCACTCGCCGCGGGAGTGTATCGATCGGACGGTGGGGAGGCCCTTTGAACACGTGGCGCGCGGGCAGAGTCCCGTCGCACGTGCGGGCGCCACGTCATCCCCGTGCGGCCTCTCTCACGCCAGCGCGGGGCCTGGGCGGGGCCGCGCGCGTTCTCCGCGCGCCGACGGCTGCCCGCCGCCGCCTCGCCCGGGACGAAAGAACGAGAGGGAGAGGGAGAGGGAAAGAGTGAGAAGCAGAGCGAGCGAGACGAGAGGGAAAGGGAGAGCGAGAGAGACGAGAGGGAAACGGAAAGGGAGAGAGAGAGAGAGGCAGAGGGAGAGGGCGCCATGGAGGCTCTGTGCAGGTCACCGGCGCTAGTTTGGAGCTCCGGCACAAGCGGCGGGAGTGCGGTCGCGTGGAAGGCGTATGAGGGCTTGCGCAGGGCGCTGCCTGCGGCTGCGAGGGCGGCTGCAGGCCAACAAGGCGTGGCGGGAAGGCGCGAACAGAGCGGCGTGCGGGCGTCGGCGCTGAAGGGCACAAGGCGGCTGGAGCTGCTGCCTGTCAGCCCGGAGGACGAGAAGCTTCAGCCTATGAGGTGTGAATGCGGCTCTTGCTTTCTTTCTTTTTCTTTCGGCTCTTTTTTTTTCTTTTCTCTTTCTTGTTAGAGGCAGGATTTACTTAGAAAGATAGACTTACACTAATGTGCATCACGAGTTGTAAGCTCTTCTTTTCACTTTTTTCCTTTCTTTCCTTTTTGCTGAAGTATAGAGTAAGGCTTCTAGAAGGTTCTTTGACCATGGTCTCCTATGACGTCTGATCGACTGATGCTGGCGAAGTTCTTTTCCATGAAAGTCGGCAATCACTCATGCATTTATCCATACTATTAGATGTCCTCCGACTGCCTTTAGGCCCCATGTTTGCAGCTTCAAAAGCCTTCGTTGTCTGTTCTTGCATTGGACGCCTTTGTTTCTTTGCGGGATCGGTCAAGCAAACAGCCATTTCTAGCAGTTGCACGTGGTTATCAAGTTCGACAGCAGTTGAAATGGGGAGTTGAAGAGTAATAGATTGATGAGGAAGGGAAGAAAGAAAGAAAGAAAGGGGGCTTGGCTTCATCAGTGCCATGTGTGAATATTCTTTTTACAGCAGGTCATTACCAAGAACATTTTATCCAAACGGAGAGATTTTCTAGATTTTTCCTATTAAATTTATGTGCTACATTGCACTATCCAATCGTTTCCTTTCCGAGTGTTCTTTTCTCAGGCAGCAATCTTCAGTTTATGAATCGCATAGATGACTTGCTTAAGAAGCATTGTCATATCATTAAACTTGACATGTAGACTACTCTGGGCTCACCTTCACAGACCATTGTGCCATGTGTTCAGACCTCGACCTCTTTTTCGTCTTCTTGGTTACTGCACATTCTGTGTCATGCGACAAAAACTTTAGTGCCGTTTGTATTCATACATTTTTCTTCGAAATGTTTCCAGCTGCATTTTCGACAGCTGCAGTATTTTGTTGCCTCACTCATTCAGATACCAAACAGGAAGTGAAAGAGTTTGTTGCCAGAATGCTTCGCTTTTGAAGAAAGCTACAGGAGACAATAGGTCCTTCACTTACTATTTGGGCTATGCATGATTCGTATCCCTTAAGTGATGTAATGCGGCATTGCCTTCTTTCTTCCTTTATGGACAGTTATACGTATGAGGAACAGCGGAGGTCTGCCCAAGGAGCGTTCGTAGAGGAAATGCAAGACGATAACTTATATGGTGTACGTAATGACGGCCTCTCGCGCATGGCGTGGACGCAACCCACCTTTCAGCGGAAAACTAAAATCGTCTGTACCATTGGTCCTACAAGGTGCCTTATTTGGTCCAATTTTTTGATACAGAAGCAGAAGTCGTGGAGATGCAGAGAACATTTGCAATTACCACTTGCCAATTTGGCTAATCTGAATCTTGTGTCGTGCAAGTTCAAGAGGAGCAAACAATCGAGCATTCTGCATATCCTTTTGTTTCCATGGCACCTGTTGCACCTGTCGAATCCGTTTGTGTTCATTTTTGTGGTGCTTCCAGAAATTCTGGTGGGATTGAGGGAAGTTTCCTGGAGATTGACGGAGAGTTTCGTGTGGCTGCAGTAACACCCGAGAATTGATCTGGAAGCTGGCGGAGGCAGGCATGAATGTGGCCCGTCTGAACATGAGCCATGGAGACCACGCCAGTCACCTGAAAGTCATCGAATTAGTTCGCGAGTATAACGAGCATCCCGGATCCAATGTGATTGCTATTATGTTGGACACAAAGGTAACTTCTGCTCTTCAGCATAGTTGGTCCACTCTGTTTCAATATTTATGTACTGATATTGCAAGGTATGAATGTTTTTTTGCTAACTTTTGCTTTTTACTTTTGCCTGAAACACGACCTTTAAGAGTTTCGCTCACTTAACAGCTGGGCCTTGTCGAACATGAAGAACATAAACTTGCTTGCAGCAGTCAACACTCACTACTTGATTATGCCTTCGTTCAGGGGCCCGAGGTTCGCAGTGGCGACGTCCCATCCCCCATCTTTTTGAAGAAGGGTGACCCCCTTACCTTCACCATTCAACGAGGTATCAGCAAAGAAAATTGTGTTAGCGTGAACTACGATGGTTTCATCGGAGATGTCGATGTTGGGGACACTATTCTTGTTGACGGTAAGGAAATACTTGTACTGCTTGCTTTGTGAAAGCATTTTTTTTTAAGGAACTCTTATATCTGCGTTCGTAATAACTGGGTCAAATTGATCAAGTATTGTCCTGTATACTAGGACGAAGCTTTCATTGTCCGTGAAGTTTCGATGGAAGGGAAACATGAAATTTATTCTACCTGTTCCTGGATTGTTCATTGCGAATGAGTAGATGGAAGTAATCTCCTCCTTTCTTTTTGCAGGAGGTATGATGGCTATGGAGGTGAAGGAGAAAACAAACGACTCCGTTTGTTGTGTGGTGTTGGACGGAGGTGATCTCAAGTCTCGTCGTCATCTTAACGTACGAGGGAAGAGCGCTACATTGCCTTCGATAACAGGTGAGCCTGTAGCTTTTCAGTCAGTAGCCTTTTATTTCACCAGGCTGTCATGTATGGTCCTTTAGAATTCTGGCAGCTTGCAACTTGTGAATGTGTCAATCGGATGGTGATGCAAATTGGCTGGTGAAGAGTGGGTGCAGAGAAAGATTGGGAAGACATTAAGTTTGGCATCGAGCATGGAGTGGACTTCTATGCACTCTCATTTGTGAAAGATGCTCAGGTGGTGCATGAACTCAAGTCCTACTTGAAAGGTTTGACCCTCTCATCTCTTCACTTTTCTTTCTGGAGATGTTGCTGTGATAGACTTCGCACGGAATTTCCGGAGGAATATTGGTGGCAGTCGGTATTACTTCACTAATGGCTGGGAGTGGCCATCGGTATGTTGCATGCAGAACAAGGAGCCGACATCAATGTCATTGTGAAAATTGAGAGTGCCGATTCTATCCCCAATTTGCACTCCATTCTGGACGCATCCGATGGGGTGAGTAGCCATCGTAGGCCCCTCCCAGCCTCTCTTTGCCTCTCTCGGTCCTCTCTTTGCTTTGAGGGTAGCACCGCAAAGCCTTCAGAGATACAAAAAGGGATATTTTCTCAATGGAGACCTTGACACGTTAACAGCAGGAAAGGAATCTAAGTCAAATGATTGGTTTGCCAGTGTCTTTGACGGCATTTGGCCATATCTTTGTAAGTAAGCGTGTAGTCCTTGTATTCAGTCCAATTTTTTCCGGTTTTGTCTCTTCTTGATTTTGCTTTGCAGAGAATACCACAGTCAATCTGCAGATTACTGGAAAAAGCGTCCATAGGTCTTATCTTCTGCTGTTTTGTTTGAGCCGTTAGATTTAGAGAGTCCTTAGACAAGATCCTATGTTAGTTGGGTTATGAATGAAAATTGTTAGCTTACCTAGGTGATTGATCAGTAACCTTCACTGTTCTGCTGCAGGCTATGGTAGCCCGTGGAGATTTGGGTGCAGAGCTGCCGATTGAAGAAGTGCCTCTCTTGCAGGTGTGTGGGTTCACTCCATCCGTTGTGTACAATGTGTGAAATTTCTCTAATAGAATAGTGTTACCTGATGTGGGGCTGCACGGGTGGCATATTTGCATGTATGCTCTCAAGTGCTTTGGTTTGTGAAAGATCCCTTGAAAGCCGCTTCATGGTGACGGTGTGATATGGGAATGCAGAAGGAAATTATTCGCATTGCGCGCTCTATGGGAAAGCCGTGCATTGTGGCGACAAATATGCTTGAGAGCATGATTGCTCATCCTACTCCGACCAGGGCGGAAGTATCCGATATAGCTATAGCGGTGCGAGAGGGAGCTGATGCAGTTATGCTGTCTGGAGAGACGGCTCATGGAAAGTGCGTATTCAAGCACTGCACTGTTCATTTATGGATGCTCTTCAATTTGAAGTTACTTTTTCCTGTATGGGTAGTATGGGGTATTGTTGTCCCTGCAAACTACCACTTGACTGTGCCCAACATGTTGAAGCCTTAATTTGGGGATGTAACAGCAGAAAATGATGCCTCTGATGATACTGTTCTGTTGTCCAATAGTCTAACTTCCAGTTTCGGACTTCATTATGTGCCACCCTCTGCAGTGAATGTTGTCAGAACTTTTGGCGTTGTTATTCCATTACTGAGAACGGGTAACTTCAGAGACGGGTTGCTGTATTTGATGGTACAACATTGCGTTTGATTGTGTGGGAGGGGACGGCAGGTATCCTCTGAAAGCTGTTCGAGTGATGCACACTGTTGCCATGCGGACGGAGGCCACAATGCCGGAGACCCAACCCCCTGCCAACCTTGGCCGGGCTTTCAAGGTAAGGTTACAGGAGGCTATGAATGGGCCACCAGTGTTCCCCACTTGACAAAGTATGTCTCGCCTTTTAAGGAATGTGCTCACAGAGAAGTTCGGACAGAGCGAGTGTTTATGAAAAGGAAGAAGCTTGAATCTGAAGTATTGAACCGGCTTTGTGGGTGCAGAATCACATGAGTGAAATGTTTGCTTTTCATGCCACCATGATGGCCAACACACTTGGAGCCTCCATTCTTGTATTTACGCGGAGTGGCTTCATGGCTACTCTTCTCAGCCATTATCGCCCTGTTGGCACCACTTTCGCCTTTACAAATGAGTATGTCTATGGCCCTCTGACTTGCCCTTTGCCTATGCAACCGTTGTTCGTGAAATTGCGATTGGGCGAGTATGGAGTATCTTGGTTGAGGACCCTCCACGGCAGTCTGGGTGTTGTCTCAGCGACTCTTTCTTGTCGGTTTAACCAACGTTGTGCGTGTTGGAGGTGCAGGAAGCGAGTGCAGCAGCGGTTGGCTCTCTACCACGGCGTCCGCGCTCTGTACATTCCATTCTCTAGTGACGCCGAACAGACGTTTGCAAGCGCTCTGGAAGTGCTCAAGGTGAGCTTTGACCGCAAAAGCAGCTGTCATGGTTCGTTCAAGGAGGCTTGGGAGACACTCTAGTCGTAGGAATCTTTGAGAATCTAAGAAAAGCCTATGTTTCCCTCACTGCATTCTTGAAAATCTGTCAGACCTACCGTTTGGATGAATGCGCTGACAGAGAGATTGTGGGAAGCACGTGCAGAAGCGAGGCATGGTGAAGGCTGGAGAGGAGGTGGCCCTTGTTCAGAGCGGTCGGCAGCCCATTTGGCGCACAGAGTCTACGCATCACATTCAAGTGCGCACTGTCCGCCCATGAAGGCACACAATAACGGCCAGGAGTCGGCTATGGAGGGCAGAGGTAGGTAGGGCATGTTGGAGGAAGTTGAAGAGTAGAAGAAAAAGAAATTCTTTTGTCTGAAAACATTGATATCTCCCTCCCTCCTTCCCTCCTTGTCCGTCCGTCCGTCCGTGGGGCTCTCTCAAGATGCCTGACATGGAAGTGAGTGGAGATGACACCATTAAGGGGAGTCAGACCTTAGACCATCGCTTACGAAATTCCCGAATTCCTTATATTAAAAGTCACTTCTTTCGTGTACGAATCCCGGGTCGCGATCCGCGGCTTCGCCGAACTCAGCCGTACCGAAACGCGTACCTAGCCAATGCTTAATTCCCCCTACCACTTCACTTCACTGCCGTTTTTGGGCCATCTTTGCACTTGAATGTTGGTCGGGGGTCAGGGGAAGAGGTTATACAAAACCCTAAAACCTAAAAACCCTAGAACCCTCTAAATTTTAAAGGCAAATGATACTCCCCCCCCCCGCCTGGCTTTGGATATCCCGCCTCTTTTTTTTCTGAAATTCTGCCCTTTGATGTTTGCTATTCTTCCCCCCATTTTGGATATTTCGGGAGGAGATAACCCCTCCCCTCCCCCCCCTTCCTCTGCCCTCCCTTCCCGTCCCGTCCCCTCCCCTCCCCTCCCCACATCTTCCCTCCCCTCCCCGCCCTTGCCCTCCCGTCCCCTCTCCTCCCCTCCCCACATCTTCCCTCCCCTCCCCGCCCTTGCCCTCCCGTCCCCCCTCCCCTCCCCTCCCTCCCATCCCCTCCCCTGCCCTGCCCTGCCCTAAGTCATGATCAAGCACTACAAGCACGAAGGATTTCACATCAAGATCGGCAAGCTTAGCGACAGCCGCTGACTCTACTCTCTCTCTCTCTCTCGCCTCTGCTTTGCTCTCTCTCTTGCGCTGATGATGAGAAGGAGAAAATAGGGGGGGGGGTATCCAAAACAGGGGGGGAATAGCCAAAATTAAATGGCGGAATTTCAGAAGAAAGG
>CM074806.1:1656222-1704370 GCA_037447605.1 Zygnema circumcarinatum
GTGAGCTGCAGGCGTGGCGCTTTTAGCCACCGTGCTCTTTGTGGCATTGTACTCGTTTGGAATTCGGGCCCAGCACACTTTCCGGCAGCTTGAGGGGGGGTCCAGCACCGTGGCAGCGGCAGAGTTGGGAAGCTATCCGAATGGGGAGGGGAAGAAGGGGCTGCCAACTGTCATTGAGTAGCCCTCGAAGCTTTCCAAGGCTTATGTACTTTTTTAAATTCGTTTTTCTTAACTTTATGGGGGCGAATTATCGTAGTGAAACGGGGAAAACATGCAGCAGTGGCCGCAGTAGGAGGGGCTTCGTAATAAAGGGATGGCTTAGGGCTCAATAAGAAGCCTTCTGCTGCAATATCCGCCATTCGGTGAATAAAGTCTTCCTTTAAAGTGATATTGTGCAGTTAACTCTTAATAGCGTTGACGCAGACTTTTTGTAAGCTTTTCACCTTCTTCCTTTAGTAAGGGGAACCTTTTCAAAAGATTCCATGGCATTCCACGTTAGTGATCGAGGACTTTTTTTAAACAAAGTCCATTATAAATAAGGTAGATAGCATTGTAATGTACTGCCCGTGGTTGCCTGTCGTCTGGTCGATTTGTAGCTTCCAGTAGAAGTGAAAGAACGCAGTTGAGAATATGCTGCAGTCCTGCTCCCCAAAATGGGGGTTATTGTCTTTAAACCAAGTACAGATTAATGCAGCTTCTCTGATTACACGGTGTGCTGGACCCCAACAGAGCACAGGTTCACTGTTCCAGATTTTTTCTATCGGCAGCTTTGATCTCAGGGAGACGTGGCAAGATGCAACCCCTTCAGAGAAGAGAGCCAGTCAACATTGCGCCAAAAGGAATGACATTGCTGCATGTGACCCAAGAGTGAGGTTAAATAAGTTTTTGCCCTTTCGCATTGTTTGATGCTGCTTCGGGCATAATAAACAAAGGAATTCAGCATTACGTCGACATATAGGAAATGACAACGAGGCAATGCAATTAGAGGAAATTACAGAAGTAACTGGAAGAAATAAGGTGCCTTGCCTTATTCTCAACTAACGTCAATGGATTACGGGCACCGTTCTGACCTACCCCTCCCAAAAACGCCCATTTTAACAGGCAAGGAAGTTAATTGTGAAGTACCAAGTCAATGCAGTGGGCATCCTGAAGATTGCCCTTCAATTTGAATGGTTATTAAAGTAAGAAATATTGAAGCAATGTTCCATGGCAAAATGTGTTCATATTAACTTTCGTCACCACTCCTCCCACCTCCCCCATTATCATCAGGCTGCCTTCTCATGTGTAGAGCGGATGGGCTTGAGGCGCCTCTTCAGCAGCGAAATTAGTTCGTCTTTGGTTCGGGCCTTCTGGCCGATGTTTACATACCTGCAAGGCACAAGAAACTGCCAAATGTGAAGAATGGAATTACGGAAACGGTTAGACCATGCATGGATGCTTCATGTACAATTGGAAGGCCATGTCTCGATGCTGCCCAGTTACTTTGAATGCTGCCAAGCCCCTCAAAATCATTAAGCATGCTGCTTCAGAACCACTCAGACTCTCATTCTTCCCACCTGAAGGTTTAAAATAGAAGGCCAGGAGCAAGACTCCACTGTCATATTTTTGTGAAGAGTGAAAGGAGCTTATCAGAGCTATAAAAGCTAAATGCTCACCGGTCCGCCAGCACTCCCAATTGTCCCGTGAAGACAAGAAGACCAACGTCAAAGAAGCCAACGGTCTGCAGAATGGTTACGACCGCTCCAGTGAGGACAAAGCTTCTAAAACAGCAGTCTATCAAAAAGCTCTTCGAAGAGAAAAGGATGTGGTATTTAAGTGCCTTCGAAGGACCTTTTGCACTTGACGGCTATACCGAGACTCACAGGGGTAGCGAGTGTGTTTCAATCATCGTACTGGAGTTTGACGTAGCTTCAGACCATTACTACATCACAACCAACAGCTCCTCCATTAACTGACCTCGAAGACGAGGGCATCTTCCTCAGCGTGCTTGTCCAACGTTTCCATAAAGCGTGAAGGAAGTTCCGACCTGTACAGCGGATGGTGTCACGGACACATCATGTCTCACTCGGCAGAACTCACAAGGCGGCGATGTTTCAAGAAGGATTGAAAGATGAGCAGCCTACCAGTGCAGCTTGGAGTTGACATGATGGACAATGTGGTACCCGTCGTTGAACGTTTTCTGATTGTCACCTGCGTTGACCAGATTGTAGCTGCTCACCAATCCACACGCTCACCATCCCGCCCCAAGTGCATCTCTCAGCATAGACCTGCTTTACGAAACAAAGGCTTGCTCGAGGAGCGAGGTGTGATAAAAAAGAAAAAAGAAGGGAGCATTGAAGAGGCGTGAGGGGTCAATATTAAGGGAGATGAAGCAAGAGGGAGCAGAAGACACTTTCACAAAAGAAAGACTGCACTGCAGAGAATGTGGAGGAATATGAGCCCACGTGAGAGCATAATTATTGCGGGAATGTTCCGGGTCCACAAAAATATGTTGACTCCAGTTGCCAAACATCATGGCCAGAGAAGCGACGAAGAAGGGGATCACCATCACCTGCCAGCTCCACATTTCGTCAGCTTCATTCACTGTTTATCTTCAAACTGCGCTATGGTTCATCCAATCCATGCAAGCAGCCGTTCTTAGGATAGTAAAGCAATGTGGACTGAAAGAGCAAAACAGCAGCAGGTCTCTCGCTCAATGTACGCAGGAATGCGTGGCACACTCACCCAAAGTGTGGCCACAGGAAACGATTTGTACAGAAAATAGCCCAAGGAGCTGCCACCAACTCCCCCAGCACGAGACGAATAGTTTTCCTCAGCACATTCTCCAAATGTGTATAGGCTTCCCGTTATCAATTGAAGGTCTACACTGACAGTACCCGGTTCATGATGGAAGCAACAATTCTTAGAGCAGCATTTCAAACACCGGAAAAGCGGGTTCTGTGGAAGGTAGAGGCGTGCTGCAGCAGCCATACAAAAAGAATGTGAGGGATGCCACTGCTTTGAGGGCGAGCCCGTAGCGCCGTCTGCGCAGAGCATACCACGGCAGCTCCACCGCTATGGCGGCCCAAAAGCGCACCCAATACCTGGCAACTCGCAGGTCCATGTGCAGCGTTCAGAGCTTGGCAACGACAGGAACTACACTTTGAATATAAGTACCTACTGTTCCCAAAATGGAGTATAGCTATTTTGTTTTTCGCTCTTTCAGTAAGGAGATGAAATGTGTAGGACAATGGTTGATACGTATTGCAGAGTTCCTCGGACCTCATTTGCAGGACATTCCAATCTACGCCTCCATGGACATGCTTGCGTCGCACTCAAAGAAGAAAAATAGATGCGGTAAAAATGGTGGATGTTTTCACAGTCTTCATGGTCGAACTTCTCTCCAACATAGAGCAATACATGAGCAAAGAAAATTTAACCAACCCGAGAAATTGCAGAAAGTTATCGCGTTGATAAGGCTCGGTAGAGGAAACATCGTATGGAAAGAGATTGTTTTCCTGGAATCGTAAGACCCAAGTTCCTTGAACTTAAACAACACTCTCAAAGCAAAGCGTTATCCACTCTTGAAAGCCAATACAATCCTTCAGGTAACTCAATGACAACAGCTGTGGTTGCTAGCGAATGATGTTTGCGAGAGGCACTCACACAGTGATGCATGACAATATGATGGAGGCGGTAAATGCCTGGAGGGATGCCGTAAAGGACGCAAAGAACGTTCGGGCAAAGTTGTGACAAAACCCAGCCTGCCCACGTGCTTTTGAAAGGCTGCATCCACAACCATGCAGTCATGGGTCAGCTTCCCAGAAAAAAAAAGTTGCTGTGAGAAAAGGAGTGGTGCCATCTCGCGCTGTGTGATTCCCCACAACCCGTCTCACCGGGGAGCAAGCGAACTTGTAAGGTCTCCAAACACTTCCAAAAATCAAACAAAGGGCTCTTGCGTCACTATGTCCAAGGGATATTTGCAGTGCTGTACCACACATAATTTATTGCATAAATTCGTACACATCCAAACTTACTTCTTGAGAAGCACTCTCATGACAAATGCAGCTGCAACTAAATTCTGCCAGTCATACTGTGAAACATGTTTCAGTTAGTTGCTCAGGGCATTGCTGATTGTTGACACAGAACATGGAAGGTGTCGGAAATGGCGAGAGAATTCGCAATTAACGAACAAATGTCCTCGAAGGACGTTTCAACAAGTTGTACAGTCTTCCAACAACGAACATAAATGGCCTATCTCTCCGGCAGCTATGATGAATTCCTTTCGATTATCTGACTGAATGGTTTAAATGCAACTTTTTTCGCAATTGATCCGTTTCACCTTTCCAATAGGTAAGCTATTGCTCATATTTTAGAAGCACAAAGCTACTGTTAAGCCCTTCTAACGCGTCCTAGTTCCAAAGTAACAAATTTCCTTCAACTTGACAATGAGATCCTTCCGCTCGCTTATTGAGGACGCAAAGAGAGACCTTTGGATAACTAAGGTAAGTAAAAACAAGATTTTGGAAACGAAAACAGTGAGAGGCGCGGTCAAAGTAATTTGACATGCATGAGTTCATAAGTGTCTTGAAAAGGCACTCCACTTCACTCTTGTCTTGTCTGCTGCAGTTACGACATTGCATCCGATCCAACAGTTGGCAAAGCTTGCGGACTCCGCAGCTAATGATCTGGCTTGCAGGGGATTCTGCCAGCCGCTCTGCCAATCTGCATGGAGCACTTGCCCAAAAATGCAGCAATGCCGAGGAAACGCACCTGCGAATGCTCCACGAAATGCAGGCAGAGGATGAAGCGCTGCAGAAAGAGGCCGCAGCTGATGAGGAGGTAGGCAAATCCCAGAAGGTGCGTGGCGCGTGGCAGCAAGAAGAGCGCGACGGCAGCCGGCACAGGCAGCACGCAGATGTTGAAGATGAGGTACGCCATGGGCGCGTCCCGCGGGTCGCGCAGCTGCGCCTCCAGCCATGCCGCCACGGGCCGGGGCGGTCGGAAGAGGTACTCGTGCCGCGTGGCCGTGAGGTCGAGGTTCCGGAACTCCTTCCCCGCCACGGCCGCCCCCGCCATGGCTTCCCTCCCTGCCTTCCTCCCTCGGTAGGGATGGCCGCAACTTTTCGACGTCAAACCCCGGTTTCAAACCCGGCAGTTTCAACGAATAAATTCGAGCCCAATAATTTATTCCAATTTTAAATATACAGTACAGTACTGTATGTACGAAATACGGTACAAATGTACGGACCGAAGAAGTTGGGACAAGAGTTGAGTTGGAGTTTTCCATGATATACAATGACGTCAATTTCTTGTCAATTGTGACGTGTCATTGCGTCACAATGGAGTTTTTAAATGGGGGCGACTATTTACAGTGTACGGATTCTGAATGTAGTGTACGATTTCGTCGGGCAGCAAAAAAATCCTTTTTTTGGTTGCCCGGCGCTGTTTCATACTTTTTAGAATAGATACAGACCTTTTTCGTCGGATGTACGGATAGTGATTTGAAATGTACGAAGCGCGCGCGTCTACAAGGTATAAGGGCGCAACACGTGGAGCAACATGATTGGTCGCGGCAACATATGACGTGACAAGTATGTTTGGGACCGTGACGTGACGAAACGAGTCGCGACAAAAGTGGAGTCCGCGGACGGCAGTCGGAAATGGCGGGAATAAAAACTGACAGATTTTCCTGAAACACGCTACCTTATGTGCCCTATCCTTTTCTGTCAGTTTTAATTCCCTCCATTTCCGACTGCCGTCCGCGGACTCCACTTTTTTCGCGTCTCGTTTCGTCACGTCACGGTCCCAAACATACTTGCCACGTCATATGTTGCCGCGACCAATCATGTCGCTCCACGTGTTGCGCCCTTATACCTTGTCGACGCGCGCGCTTCGTACATTTCAAATCACTATCCGTACATCCGATGAAAAAGGTCTGTATCTATTCTAAAAAGTATGAAACAGCGCCGGGCAACCAAAAAAAGGATTTTTTTGCTGCCCGGCGAAATCGTACACTACATTCAGAATCCGTACACTGTAAATAGTCGCCCCCTTTTTAAATGGGGGTGACTATTTACAGTGTCCTTTTTCTGAATGTAGTGTACGTTTTCACCGGGCAGCAAAAAAAAGGTTTTTTTTGGCGAAAAATGCTGTTTCATACTTTTCAGAATAGATACAGACCTTTTTTCGTCGGATGTACAGATGGTGATTTGAAATGTACGAAGCGCGCGCGTCTTTTCAAGGTTTAAGGGCGCAACACGTGGAGCGACATGATTGGTCGCGGCAACATCTGACGTGACAAGTATGTTTGGGACCGTGACGTGTCGAAACGAGACGCGAAAAAAGTGGAGTCCGCGGAGGCAGTCGGAAATGGCGGGAATTAAAACTGACAGATTTTCCTGAAACACGCTACCTTATGTGCCCTATCCTTTTCTGTCAGTTTTAATTCCCTCCATTTCCGACTGCCGTCCGCGGACTCCCACTTTTTTCGCGTCTCATTTCGTCACGTCACGGCCCCAAACATACTTGCCACGTTAGATGTTGCCGCGACCAATCATGTCGCTCCACGTGTTGCGCCCTTATACCTTGTCGACGCGCGCGCTTCGTACATTTCATATCACCATCCGTACATCCGACGAAAGAAGGTCTGTATCTATTCTGAAAAGTATGAAACAGCATTTTTCGCCAAAAAAATCCTTTTTTTTTCTGCCCGGCGAAAACGTACACTACGTTCAGAAAAAGGACACTGTAAATAGTCGCCCCCTTTTAAATAACCGTCTTGGTCTCCGACTTCACAAAAAAAAAAAAAAAATGAGAAAAAAAAATGGAATTGGCATTGGACTCACATCCCGTTCCGTTTAAAGTTGAATTTAAAAAAAAAAAAAAAAAAAAATTGGAGTCCCGGTGAGCACACCGGTGTACCACTTCTTTGTTGCAAGTTTGAAACGTCCTCCTTCTGAAGTAAGGTACCGTACGGTACCTGCGGTCGCGAGCCTTGCTGAGAGTTCAATTCCGGCGGTGGCTGAGGGACGGAGAGGGAGAGGGAGAGGGAGTGGGAGAAGGAGCAACTGGAGGGAGGGAGGAAACAAAGGCACGCCAGGAGGGGGCTTCATAGCAGGCCTGTTGCAGTAGGTACTATGCTTGGCAGCATATATCGAGCAGGATTCTACGAGGATGTCAGAAATTCAGCTTATCGAATATTGTAATTGGCTGGTTGTTACAGGAGCTTGGCATTTGATGAACTTCACTTAGGACGGCAAGTTTCGGTCAGGGTGGCGAATGGCTTAGTCGTGGTCGCAGCATCTGATAACCGAAGGTCATTCATATGTCGCATACCACAGCGTGTTTTCCACTGATTCCAGTTCATATAAAGTGCTTGCTTTATTCATTCACAGTTATCCGCTCTAAAAACTCGACAAGCACCAAGTAGGAAAGGCCCGTACAGTGCGTTATGAAAGTTTTCATTATTATTGAAAAAAAAAATGAATATAAGAATCTATCTGAAGGTTCCTCTGTCAACTGCTGTGGTTGCACTTGCACCAATTTACTATAATCTTCATTTGAACGCTCTACAACGCTAGACAGGAATTGGAAGTAGATACTGACCATATTCCTCATGACGGAATGCAAAATTTTCAAAACATGTTCCTCCACCTCGTTTTTGTACTGGCGTCATTCAAATTCAGAATTCTGTATTGACCAGAAAATGACTCAGGCAAAATTGTTTATTCCATGTCCTTTGGTGCTCTTTTGCTTGGACAAAGACTAGCTCCAAGCCTATCCTTACACGGTCTTTGTACTATTCTCATTTTTTTATACCGACCACCTATTGGAAATGTCTCACCACTTCTCTTCTCCATTTTTTTCTTACTTGCTTTTCTTTCCTGTTCCTAATCTCTTTTCTAGTGTAAGGTTGAATTTTTTTATTTACTAGGGAGCTTTTGCTCAATCTTGCACATAGTTGGAAAGTCGTCATTGACCGAGCATTGTCCAATTTGTAGCAGAAGTCTTGGAGCACTAATGTTGCAGGTATGGTTTCAATGCTTGCACTACATGGCGGTGTTTTAGGCTCGGTCATGGTTCTGTTCGTGTGATGTGATTGGCCTGCTACAATACGTATTTCGAAGTTTTCCTTTTAGTACTCACTTGTGTACGATTTTCCTTCTCCTCTTGAGCTGCGTCCAGGTTGAGAAGGTTCAAGTTACCATTCAGCAGGCTGCAGGACCATCATGTCTTCTCGGACCGGTGTCAAAAGCTGGTTGGAGGTGTTCAAGTTTGGCTGCTACGTGGCTATTCCCATCGCTATGATGTTCACATTCGCCAACAACTCTGAAAACCTGGAAAAAATTATTCGAAATGTAAGACTGTGTTGAGTAACGCCGAAGCAAACTTTTACTTAAGCATGCCAATGAATAATGTTGAAGATGAATGCAAAAAAAAATAGGGACAGAATACTTTGACTTCGACGATTCTTTGCTATGCATGAGACTTCAAGATGCAGAGGGCAGCCAGCTTCTCTGGACGTGGTTCAACCGTTGTCCAATTGTTTTCCGGATTGTTTGTATGGACAGTCGTCGTAAGGACTGAGTCCATTTTAACGGCATCTTGCTGCCTGCTGCTGCCTGCCAAGAGTTAGTAAGCTTGAGCGGGTATTTGTGGATTGGTGGTGGTTGACAGCGATCGTACGTAGTGTACCCTCCGGAAGGACCCCGACCACCAAATGCAGAAGAAATTCGTGAAATTTTGAAGAGGAGCAAATCGCAACAGTAACTTTTGAATCATCAGAACACTGCCTTGCGCCTGACCCGTAAGTCATTTTGTTTTATTAGTGCAACCGTACAGCTAGGAGTTGCGAAATCTGTGACTGTATCTATACTGGTTGCTGTTCAACAACTTTTTCGATGTATATGCTCTTCAAGACATCAGTCAACTAGCAATCTGTGAAAAGCACTCGGAGCATCAACAGTGAGACAAGTGGATGCCACATTTTTGCTGATTTGAGGAACCAACGTCGTTACTTGGAAAAAAGTTATTTCCTCTTCTCCCAAAGACGCATCGTCAGCCTTCCTAGTTTGTCGTATTTAAACTTTCGCACTGCTTTGCAGAGACCAAGTTCTCAAGTTTCGAGTTGTGAACCAGGGTATGGTACATCGTTAATCAGCCGTCACAGTCCAAAAGATGATGCAATACAAGGGCAGCTAGACCGCAGCATGTCGCACCTGCGGAGCCAGCAATGGGGGTTCCTGGCAAAAGAAAAGCAGGATTCGATTGTTGCTTTTTTTTCTATGATAATCTGAGGAGGACAGTGCCAGGACTTCCGTCACCTCAGGAACATTAGGAAGGGCAAAAGCAACACGTAGGGGTAAACGAAATGAAACGAGGCATGTCACAGCATTCTCAACAATTGCAATCCGTCAGTGCATCAAACCGTGTCTGATCTGATCTTGATCTCCATAAATTCAAATGATGGCACCAGGGGCTGCAATGCTGGAGACTTGCTTTTGCTCCATGCCACAGCATGTTCTCTTCTCCTAACCAAAGAAGTGTTGCGATATAGGAGCCTGGTCCGAATATGGATAACCTCTTCCTAATGGATTGCCAGAATTTGCATTTCAAAAACTGAATAGACATAGACGTAGCCCACAAGTTTATCATGTCGAACCATCCGAGACAGCGACGCTGTCGTTTTCCGTCCTCAGAAAACCTAATGCCATGGTTGATCCATATATTCGGCAAATTTACAGACACAGATAATCTCCTTTCGTTTCTCAACTTTCTTGCTGGGCTTGAGCTTGCTCCTTTCGGAAGGGATAATATTCTCTATCTGTTGGCGTCTTGGTCACTTGCCCGCTAGCATCAACTGCAGCAGAGATGGCTGCTAAAGCTGCACATGCTCCGACTGTGACTGGTAAATTGCCCGCTGCACAAGAAAACCTAACGAGGTTAGCAGAGAAAAGCTGTGACGTGCAGACTCTGGTTGTCCACAATTCACCCTAACAGGTAAACTAATCTGTTAGTTTAGAAGTTATGGTAACCATGCCAGTATCTCTCCACCAGTGCAAAGGAATACTGCCTAAAAAGCAAGTTGGCAAGTACAAGATTCCGCAGAAAGAAACGTCCTATATTCCAGTGTAATATAACTTAATTTGTAGGGATCTCACATTCCCAAACTAAAAACTTCGGGCGACTGAAGAGAAAGAAACTCGCTACTTATCGCGAGAAATATAACTCATCGGAAGAAACTAACGACTTCCAAATCACATGTCCCCTTAAGGTCGTGAAACAAACTAGATATGAGGCTGCTGCAGAGCCTTCAAATGTTGTTGTAGCCTAAACAGTTGGGCAAATGACAGTTATGACGTCGTAATGCTGCAGGGTCAAAGGACTGTGCAGCACTGACCTGCCAGTTGTCGAGTATTACGGACTCTTTGCTACCTGACCTACATTAATTGTCATAATCCATTCTTAACAGCCTAAAAGACATAAACAAAGTTATACAGAACACATCTATTTACACTCGGGAAAATATAGCAGCTTTTCAGTAAGCTTACTAACTGATTCAAAAACACGAGCATGGGGCTTAGACGTCCGCAAAGGATACGATTTCCACTGACTTAAGGAATGTCGCGAACCATACGATTGTTTCCTATAAAGCTGAGAGGCATTCTAAATCTTTCGAACACTTCAAAAATGTGGAGTTGTGAACATTGATCAGATCAAATCATGTTGGAACTAATGAGGTCTATCATTTGCTTGATAGGTATGTATTCTGAAAGGGCTTAGGCTTTCTATAAAACTCGGCTACCAGACATGCAAATCATGACGTTCTCGTTCTCGTGAAAATGGAGCAGGAGAAACTACAATTATTGCCCCAAGAGACCATGCAAGTGCGCATATCCTTCCTGCATTATGCACCAAATAGGTGCATACAGGTAGGCGTCACCACGCTTAACCGCTTCCCCGCGCTTCAGTGCCACTCAGCCATTCCAAACGAATGGCCAGCCTACAGGGTGTTACTTCCATTCCATCGTAGCTGCGTCAAGGAAGGCCAGGCATGCACGACCTAGAGCAATATGAAGATAGACATGCTCACCTCGAAGCCCTACGACAGCGCCAGCTGCTATTCCCCCGAAGACACCGTTCCAGAGGTCCTTCTTTCCACGAATCTCCTGAGCAACCGCGTCAGTCAAAGCAAAAACGCCTCCTACAGCTGCAAAGTATGCTCCATAAGACCCCATGATCTGAGCAGTTTTCCGCAAGGCAGGCCAAGCTTGGTTCCTCTCAACTGCCGGCACGTCATGCCATGTGGCAGCCACTGCTCCGCTGATAGTTCCAATTAGGTAGCTGGCCACTGTAGCAGTCCCCGCCTTGAACGCTATAGTGTCGTACTCTCCAAGCTTTCGGACATCCTCCCCATCCATGGCGCCCTCCTGCAGCCTCGGCTTCCTCCGTCCCCCTTGCACCCCTGAAGCGCTCGTGGACCTGTGCACTACGCCGCGCATTGGATCCGATCCACTCGCCGCAGTTCATCCCTCCCCGACCAGCTCGCAGGATCCACTAGTTCAACGTCTGGATCTACCGAAATTCCACAAGAAAACCGCGATAACGCTTGCGAGTCCACTTCAAGCATGTGATAATCAACGGTTCAACCATTGATCTGGAACCGCCACGACAGTGGAATCGCAGTGTCTGCTTTCCCTCCTGCGTCCCCTCCGCGCTCTCCGTCCAGGGAGGCCGCCATGGCTCCGCGGAGTCCCTGCATCCGCCCGCTTGTGCGGATGAGTCTGCGCTGCGTGGCGCGGCCTGCCGCCCCTGCATTGGAGCCTGCACGTGCTTTTGGAGGGACAGTCTGCTCCAAAACCGCGCCGTCGCCCGCAATTGGTGAAACTGTATTGGACTTTTCTCTCTTGCAGGCTCTCGTGCCGCAGTTGACAGCCACAAGGGAGCCTGCTCGGAAGGATGTTTGCAGTGGAATGGGAAGCCTCGAATCACGGAGAGTAGCTAGGCAAACTCTGAAGCGAAGTCTTTGCCTGAGCTATTTGCATTTGCAAGGTACAGAGAAGCAGCCTTACCACTTGGGCTGCTGGAGTGAGAATCTTGCTGTCGGGATGGTTAGAATGGCGTTGCATTTTCCTAGTCGTTTGCAGCATCATGTTCGGTACAGTTACCGGCGGCAACATACGAATGCTGCAGAAAGTACGCCCGCAACGGATACAGTCGCAGCAGAGTTGATACTTGAAGGATTACAGCGTGAAGGTAGAAAGGCGTTGGGGGTAGAACGGGCAAACAATTCTCAACGTCAAGCAGCGATATCACCAATTCGATTATGCCTTAGCGACTCAAATAAGAGCCCGGGGTCCAGAGGCGGAAAGTTCAGTGATCAGTTGGAAAGTAACAGTAGCGTTGATGGATCGGCGGCGACAGTAAGGCAGAGAAGAGCTGGCAAGCGACCAATCACAATGAGAAATGAGAGTTTGATAACCGGGCTTAGGAGGACGATTTCGGTGACAATCCCACACGGAAATGCCCCTTCGGAACAGCAAGCCCTTGAGCCAGCTTTCTTACAATGTGGCAGCGTTTCTGCCACAGCCAAGTCTTCTGCAGAAGTGGTCCAGGCACTGGAGTCCACCATAAACGGCAATGCTCCCAATACATCACAGAAGAGGAAAAAGAAGTTGAAGAAGAAGGAGACGAAAATGCCAGTGCTCCCGGCAGAGGAGAGGCCGCGTAGTCGAGTCAGACAGAGCGCTAAGGAAGGTTCTGTAGTACAAGAGATTGTTTTGTCCACGAAGGAGAAAAGAAGGAAGACGGAATGGACGTGCAAGAGTCTTACGTCGGCGGACAAGAAGGATAGAGCCAAGGGTCCAGTAATAAATCATATCCAACTTAGCTGGATCGGCAGTGTTTTGAATAACGTTAAAGAACTCCATTGCCAAGGAAATGATTCTCCTAGTGGAGTATCAAGATTCTTAAATTTACGGGAGGGGGATTTTGGGGGTCAAGTGAAGTCCAACGAAGTGTCAGAATTAGAAAATTCCCCGTCTCTATCTCATGCTAACAACATATCTGACATCGAGAATTTAGACGCGCAGTTGGAAAATAGACTGGTCCAATCGTTGGAAAAGCAGTTGCTCCCTTGGCATGGCAAACTGCAGTCAATTCATATAAGGTATCTTTTGAAGGGCAACACCGACGTTCATCTGACGCAGGCTCTCTTCCGTTGGGCAAAGTCGCAGGATGGGTTTAAACCAGACTCTTTCTTATACACGCACATGATACATATTGCTCGGAAAGCCAATAATCTGGAAACTGTGGAGGAAATTTGGAAAGAGATGAGAAATACTGGATGCAAACCCACACAATGGACGTTAACAGCAATTGCCCGAACATACATGGCATTCGATCAACTAGACAAGGCACTCACTATTGTTCGAGAAGCACTGGATGATGGCTTGCTCTTTGATAATTCGTTGATTGGGTAAGTGGATGGGCGTGCATGGCATTCTAATAGGCGACGAGTGCCTTCTCTTGCTTGTAGTTAGGGGGATACTCGTTTTCTTGATTAGGATTGTATCAGAGGATCAGGTGAGGTTTGTCAGCTTTTTACGCCTGGTATATTGCCCTTGCAAAATGGAACATCAAGGCTTTGTTTGATGCAATTGAAACTTACACTTTCATTACCTTTGCACAATGTTAATAGAAGGGTGGAAGTCTGCTAGCAAGTTGATTCAGCAGTGTTATAAATATGACTAGCATTTTGCTTTACGAAGAGTGACTCCTAAGAGCCCTGCGCCTCAAGACTTCGGTTACATTTTCCCCCTACCTTTGAAGCTGCAAAAAAGCCACGTATGGCAGATGAAGTTATTGGGTCAGATTCCTTGACGTGGCTTCTGCAGAAGATACTGGGAGTGCGTAGGAATGCTGTATGCATCTGCTTCCAATATTTTCCAAGCCCAGTAACACCTTGCTAGTTAGCACTGTGTACATGACTGTCCAGGCATTTCGTTTCCTTGTTTTTACTATGTAACTTCCTTTTTTAACCGTGCATGCTCGCGATTGCACCTCCCGTGCCAGCCGCTTGTCATGTGTCAATGTTTTCACTTCTGCATGAGAAGCCACTGGTGAGTGTAGGAAAGGTTGCCCAGCAGGTTGGTAAGCAAGATGTTTTAGTGTGCAACCTTCTTTCTGAGATTGATGACTTCAATATGGTGGCTCAATGGCAGGGAATTGATGGAGCAACTTGGTCATGCCGATCGTGCTATGGATGGCCTATTACTGCTCAAGCAGTTCGAAGAGCATGGTGGCAAACCTGAGTCACGGGTGTATAACACAAAGATTACCCTATATGGGATGCAGGGGGATTTTGGAGGGGCTAGGAGGGTCCTGAAGGAAATTAGGGAAACGGGTGAAAGGCCTGACAGATTTGCATACACACGGTTAATCTCCCAGTTCTGCAGACGTAATGAGATCAAGCATGCGAAGAAGGTATTACAGCAGATGATTGCAGCGGGTGTGGAGCCAGATGTGCGCAGCTTCAACCCTCTGATGGCTGCTTACTCAAGGATGGGATTGGAAGATGAAGCACTTGCTGTCTTGACGAGGATGGATGAACTGGGCATCGCACCTATAACTTCTTCATTTAATACACTGCTTGATATGCATGCACATGCAAGGAATTGGGAGAAAGCAGAAGAGGTTTTTTGTATGATGGAATCGCGGGGCCTGTGCCCGGATGCAGTGACCTACAATATCATGCTCCATGCCCACTTGAGTGGTTCCAAAGAAAAGGCCAAGGTGATGCTCAAAAGGCTGAAAGCCTTAGGAGGTGGCTTGGACCTGCGTACATACATAATGGTCCTCCAAGGGTGCTTTGAAAGTGACGCCAAGGAAGATTTGGAGTCTTCGTTTGATATGCTTGAAGAGTTGAACCATCCAATGCACGAAATGTTGAGGACCATCTTCAAGAAGTTCCCAAATGGAGGAGAGGATTCTATGTGGTTGGAAGTTCAGCAATATATAGCACGTCTTCGGGGCGAGGCCTTGGATGTCCAACAAGGATTTGTAAATGGGGCGATGCAATGTCTCTGCAAGGCCGGATTGGAGTTACGCGCCGCAACGTTTCTCAATATTTCCCGAAAGGAGGGAATTTTTCCTGAACCAAAATTACTTGGCTCAACACTTAGTGTTGACCTCCATGACATGGGCCCAGTCATGGCCATGATTGCTACACGGCTTGAGCTTATGCGCCTTTATGATATGGCGATGGATGATGTGGCCCTTCCTGCTGAAGTGGGGCTCATTACGGGCCGGGGAAAGGGCAGCTCCCTCTCTGACGGCCCTGTGGTTCGGAAGGCGGTGACTGACCTCCTCCAACAGCTCGACTCACCATTCAAGTTGTCATTTCGCAACCAAGGGAGGATATTTGCGAGGGGCAGTTGGTTGCGTGGCTGGTTGCTTACGACGGGGAAGGGGGAGCAGATTGCATTGAAGGACAGGGAGAGCTAGACTGCCGGAAAGAACAAGCGCAACAACTAGCTGCTGTATTAAGAGTCTTGGCAGAAACCTGCTGGTAATTGCATTCAAAGCAACTGAACCAGTTGCCCCAATGCCAGCCGCAACATCCTAATGTTTTGACATGGGAAATCTGCCTACATGGATGCTGACTACAAGACGAGGGAACGAGAGGGTTGCAGGTGAGGGACGAAGAGGAGGGCCAGGTTACCAAGTGAGTAATGTACAAAGAACTCTTCTCAGAGAATGGCTCGTCTATATCACTTGGCAGAGAAAAAAGGTGTTGGGATGGTTTCGGCTGATTCTACCGTGGTTCAGCTATCAGGTGGCACCCTAATACTATGTACGCAGCCATTTCTCAGCTCCCAATGGAGAGCTCGTCACTGGTGGAAATGCGACTACGCTATAAGATACTCCGCTTTTGCAAGACATGCATGCAAGGAATTTACACAGACATTTTCTTCTTGAGCTGCACGGCATAAGCATGAGAGCCTCTTGGCTCTATTCCTGGAAAGGTGAATCCTTCCTCGCTATGTCTGCAAATTTCTTCTGAAAGTTTCAGCTGGAAGCTCGCACTTGTGTAGACAGCAACTGGTAACTTTTTCTGCAAACTGGGGCAACACCATTTGTCTGGAGGTTCCCTAGGCAACTATCCTTGCTAAAGCGTATAAACCCCATGACGACATCATAGCTGGATCTCCTCCAGTTTGAGCATACTGTAGGCATGTTGGAGGCTTTGTTGGGATGGCTAACAATGCTGTGTTGTTGGAAAGGTTGCCTGTAAAGAACGACAAGATTCAAACTGGCTAACATGAAGCTGATATCTTGCATGGTTCCTATCTCATGGGTTGTGGTCTGTGCAGAAAGTGTGGAGGACATTGAAGCGTGAGCGGCGGCAATTGCTTGCTCTGCTCGGGAATTGTGTTCAACGATTGGGAGACAGATGCCAATCTGTTTCTCTAGCACTTCTAGTTCAGAGCAGAGGCGTTACTGGCAGCGCGCCTGTCTTTCTTCAAGAAGAGAAGGAGGCAGAGTTCAGTCAATGGGATGTCAGTGTATGCTCCCAATGTTGTCTCATGGCCTGCTTAGAATGTGAACAACAGGTCCATGGACGTGGGTGGCACGCGGCCATGGGAGAGGATATTTGTCTCGCCAATCTTTGTTGTTGGCAGTAGCATCATTATTGTATGTACGGATGTCTTCCTGTCGCACCAGTAGAAAGGTCAAGCTTTCCTTCTCAGTTGAAGGGGAAGGTGCATTGCGGACCTTGCACCTTGCACAGCCAGGTCCGCAATGCACCGCTGTATGTAATACCACATCCTAATGAGAAACCGCATGAAGCAACAAAGCAACTCTGTGGCTGATGCACAAATATGAGAGGTACGCATGAAATTGCAGCCTTCGATTCTTCAAGTCAACAAACCCGCGAGCTGGGAACCCCATGATGCACGCTGAGGTTGTGTCTGCTGACAGCAAACCCTTCAGCGGTCATCAGCAGCCGTCTACGCAGCTTCAGCTGTGCCGCTGTCGAGAAGAGGACCGGCATCTGGTTGACTGAGGGTGGAGAGCCACGAGTTCAAGGCTTCAGGAAATGTGCACTTCTCAACAAGCTACAACACCTGTCAACTTGCAATCATTCCACAAACGAGCTTCATCGTCGACTCTTGCGTACATAGAAGACCTCACACTCTCCAAAGCAGGCCCTAAATTTCAGGGTTAGGTCTGCTCAAAATTACAAGGGCATCGTCAGGGTCGACTCTGTCACAAAAATGTTCAACAATTTGAGCCCTACTTGCTTCTTGCCACATGACAACAGTTCTGCAGTCATGCAGAAACAGCACAAAATATCTTTTGCATCAATTGCATTTGGAAAGTCCTGAAGGAGCTCATTGAGCAGCTGTGGGAGCAGTGGCTTTTTTCAGCCTGCCTGGCTATATCTCCAAGGGTCCCCTGAAGGGCATCAAAAGCTGCCTTCTTTGGCCCGGCCCTTGGCAACCCTGGAGCGATCCTGCTACCAGCTCCCAGGATAACCCTAACCTCGTACACGGTATCATTAAAATCCGCATTTCAGTACATATATAGTTTATTCGCAGTGAATCAACGAGGAGGACTCGCACAGCTACAAAGGAAGTTTCGTATTAGCTTTGCGGGAATCACACAAGGTCAAAATGGCGGAGCAAGGGATTAAGGATGGAACATGCAAGTCATCAGCGAGTCAGTCTCCTTTCCTCTTTTGGGCTTTCTCTTCTGCAAGGTTCGCAAAGAAATCTGTCAAAACTTTTTCGTAGTTTGGCATCTTCGCATAACCTGGAAAGTAGTTGATATCTACAATGAAAAAATAACTGGACGCGCGACTATCACGGATAAGGTCGTAATTAAATAGGCGCAGGCCTAGCTTTCTCCTTAAACGCTCAGAGATGGCCACTACAAGGTTATTGGGCGGAAGTGGGGTGGAAGCTAAGCTCTTATCAATGGCTTCTCCTGAACCCCCTTTAGTGGTGTTGGAGATGTGAGAAAAGGATTGAAGGCCGTCTTTATCGGTGAGGTCTGCTTCCAGTACATCTGCACAAAGTGGGGGGAGTGGGGGGGGAGAGGAAAAAGGATAAGGCTTGAGTGGCAAACTGAGGAGAGCAGATGCCTGAGGTGACTGGCCTTACCCAAAGAAAACGCTGTCACACTTTATGACCATCGAATCGAATTTAACCTCCCTAAAGCAGGCCTGAGAATGAAAGCAGTTCAATATGAGGAAAGACTATGCAGAACATTGTCAATGTTCTCTGCACTTGCAGCTGTTGGAGTTTAGGCGGTCTGCGTACTTAACGCCAACATGCTTGACATGAAAAACCCCCTAGCTCTGAAAATCATCAGAACCATGTCTGGTTTTCATCCTGAGAGCAGATTGCACTATAGCCGGATAATTCGTTTCTGAATTCCAGAACTTATAAAATGGGTAACCTTCATGTAATTTTTATACAAAAATGCGTAAACTATACATGAAGCAAAGATTTTGCAGAAATTTCAGAAAATTCTAAAGCTTATTTCGGGTTGGTTAACGTTGCCAAGAAAGTCAGCCACAAATCCTCTCAGTGGAACCAAAACTGCAATATTTGATGTTTAACCAAGGGAAGTGGTTGAAAGGAGGTTTCAGCCAAACAAGGTTCCTTTAAACGGGGCCATATTCGCGAGTTAGCCAGATGCTTGAGTGGAATCGTCCCACAGTTACTGCAAGTGAACTACCGGCATCCTCTACCTTTCTAGGTTAACAAGTGAAGCTCCACTGTTCATTTATGCCACTGCTTACGTTCGTACGCGTTCAGATTCGTCTTCTGCTCTGCAGATAAGCCACTTAGGACTCCTCCATCATCAAAATGGCTTACCACTTCGCACTGAGGACGGGCATAAAAAACGCCTTATTCCAGAGTTTGCGAAAACGAGAGCCATGTGGGATCACCTGGAAGCGATTTCCTCCGGCAGCACTTGACGTACTCGCCTACTACATAGACCTTGAAGATAACTCCACCGTGATTCACAAACTGCTGCAACAGAAAGGGTGGCGCAAGCTTTTCCAGGCCACTTTTATTGTAAACGAGCGACATCAGATGGGAGATTGCGGTTCCATCCGCTACTAAAGGCTTAGCAATAACAGGAAACCGTAACCCCGATGCCTCAAACTGGTGGAACAGCGCACCACTGCCTTGCTTTTCTGTAATTATCAGCTGCTTCGGAATGCCAACCCAGCCATAAGAATCGTATGACTTCTCTTGTTCAAACACCTGCAGCATAGACACCCTATTATGGAGTCGCTGAATAGCTTCAGGCGGATCCAAGATGATTACGTCGGGGTGGAGAGCCTGATACTCTTCCAGTTGGCTGTACCAGTCCTTGCCGGTCTGTTTGTGCAGAATCGCATCAAAGAGCCCCTGCTCTTTCAGCGGCTTCCCGAGGTCGACGGCTACAAGTTCCACCCCCTTCTCCTTCGACTGCAGCAGCAGCGACTCCTTCAAGAAGCTATTGATCTTTTTCTCGGCCAGCGCATAGCCGATCCTGAACTTACATTCCCCGGCCATGAATCTCGTGCATGGACTCAAGCACAGGCGCCTCCTGCTCTCTCTGTGCCCTGCCTCTCCTCTCCCATCCTCCCTCGCCCTTCCTCTTCCCTCTCCCTTTCCCTCGCCCTCGCCCTCGCCCTCGCCCTCGCCCTCGCCCTCGCCCTCGCTTGCAAGCCAGCCAGCCAGCCAGCCAGCCTGATCTTTCTCGCTGGCCGCCCCCCCTGGCACCCAGTCACCCACCAGCGGCGGCGATCGTACGAACGTCCGTACGGACGGACGGTACCTCTCCCGCCCGGACTTGTTGACTTGGCGCCCTCGGCCTCGGCCTCGGCCTCGCCTTCAAGCCGTTTGATGCGCAATTGGCCAATTGCATTCGGTATCCTCCAGGTAACAAAATTTTGTGGGTCGTGCCATGATTGTCAGCCTGAAGTTACATGTTGTTACGAAGCCACATACATACATACATGCATATATGGCCACAGCCAGCCAGCCATGGATGGGATGGGATGGGATGGGATGGGATGGGATGGGATGGGATGGGATGGGATGGGATGGGATGGAATGGATGGTCGCAGCGGGCCTCCCGCCCCCTGCCTGGCTGGCTGCCTGCCTGCTCCCGGCATGGCATGGCATGGCATGGCATGGCGCCTCGCTGGTTCCGCACGCGAGCATGGCCCACCCACATATTGCGACATCGCCGGCGCATCGGCGGGACCGACCGACCGACAGAGAGGGAGCGGCTGCCTCCCAGTTGGTCGGCGACGCTCACTGTCTGTGACTAACCGCGCGCTGACCAAACTACGCGAGGAACTAACCGCCGTTAGTCGAGGGCTGCGCGGCCCCCCGGACACCAAGCGATGGTGCGGAACGCTGAGGACAGAGGGAGGGAGGAAGTGAGAGAGGGAGGGAGGAAGGGAGAGAGGAGGAAGGGAGAGAGGGAGGGAAGGACTCTGGAGGGAGAGAGGGGGAGGAGGCGGCGCAATGCACGTCCCTGCCTGCCCCTCCTTCACGAGGGGCACTGTGGAGGCCGGCTGGCAACTGCCGAGGCAGACCTGCCCCGGCTCTGCAATTCTTTCTCGAGTTTCTCTCATCGACGGGCTTCAGGGTGCGGTGCTGCGGAGCATGGACCGAATTTCTGAAGGTTCATCGCCGAACGGGTCGGAGTGTCCGAGGAATCTCAAGCAGGGAGCTTCAGGGAGCTATGAAGGGTGTAGGTTGTGGGAGAAGGAACCAAGTGATGGCTTGCCAGTTGCGCGTGCTTCACACATAGTAAGCTTCCAGGATGTGTCAAGTTGGAGGCCACGCCGAGGGAGCTATATGTCAGGAAGGAGACAATCGCAGTATGGTTGGAGAAGGAGGATAAGGCCAGGATCGCTCGGTAGGCCGGCAGTCTGTTGTGCCGCAGCGGCTAACGGGAGTGCTGTAGAGAGGTTGGAGACATCTCGGGGCGGTTCGGACTTAAGACCGGATGACAAGGCTCCCGAGGTAAGCGGAGTGATGAGGCTACTGGTGATGCATGCTGCGAACGCCTTCATAGTTCCAGCATTAATTATGCCAACTGTTGATTGCTCAATAAGTTGCAACTCGAAGCCGTTTGATGCGCAATTGCATTCTGTATCCTCCTCCAGGTAACGAAATTTTGTGGGTCGTGCCATGTTTGTCAGCCTGACGATACATGTTTTTATCGTTGCTACGAAGCTACATGCATTACCCACTTTCGTTGGGGTGAAATACTTGACTGTTTCAATCACGTACGGGAAATTGCCCAGTTCTTTATTGTATGCCACTAACAAATGCAGGAGACATGCGTGGTGTTGCAGGAGCCCCTTTGGAAGGAGATACAGGAGGAAGCTCGTCTTCAGTCCGTGGCCGAGCCATATCTGGCCAGCTTCCTATACGCCACTATTTTAGCGCACTCATCACTTGAGAAAGCCCTCGCTTTTCACGTGGCCAACAAGCTTGCTGATGCGACGCTGCTCAGCACCCAGCTGTTCGCACTGTTCTCTGAAATCTTTTTGCAGGATGCAGAGATTAAGGTGAGTAAAAATACAACTTGTATTGACATGAACTTGCAGTGGGAATTTCGAAGAAACCAGAAGGCTTTTTTTTCATTTCGATTATGGAAAAGCTCTTCAAGGTTTCTTTTTGTACATTTTGACGCTTCCGATTCTCGCACGGTTGCAGGCAGCCATACGAGCAGATATGCAAGCTTTCAAGGAGCGCGACCCCGCCTGCTCGGGCTATGTTCATGGCATGCTTTACTTTAAGGGCTTCCTAGCCTGTCAGATTCATCGTGCCTCACATAAACTCTGGCATCAAAGCCGGATTTCTCTCGCACTGGCGTTGCAGAACCGCGTCTCCGAGGTGTTTCAGGTCGACATCCATCCAGGTGAGGGCAATGATTCAACTGGGCCACAATGAAATATTGACAGGTGCTTCTTGTGGTGGTAGTGGTTTAGTAGGCGAAGAGAATTTTGATAATAGTGACTACGGATCCATTTGCTTCTGCAGTACGCATATTCTTAATCGTGTTTGATGATGCCAAAGCACATGGTGTAAGGTCGGTTTTTTATTTCTTTGTCTGGGCTTTACTGGAAGCCACGCCTGGATTGAACTCTAACTAGGCATGCTACGACTTATTCATTCAGATTAGCTGACTAATTAGCTGTCTTAGCTGACTGAATCAGTTCATCAGAAGGAACTAATGAGTTATGAAGTGAGATGCTGCACATAGCCTGCTAGTTGAAAATCACAAACTGACTTCAGGATCAGATTTTGGTTGATTGCAGGCGCTACCTTGGGCCACGGCCTTCTCTTCGACCACGCGACGGGTGTTGTGATCGGTGAAACTGCAGTCGTCGGAAACAATGTCTCCATCCTCCACCATGTGACCCTTGGAGGGACAGGAGCAGCTGCAGGAGACCGCCATCCGAAGATTCGCGATGGTGTATTGATTGGCGCGGGTGCCACTCTGTTGGGGCCCATTGTGGTCGGTGAGGGGGCGCAGATTGGAGCGTCCTCCCTTGTGCTCTCGGAGGTGCCGCCATTCAGCACGGCTGTGGGAGTGCCCGCGCGAATCATTGAGCCCAAAGGGACGAAGGCGCCTGAGAAGCGCGACATGCCTGGGCAGTCCATGGACCACTGCTCCACCATCATCGACGACTATCAGATCTGAACTCCGCTTTTCCTTCACCTGCGACTCTCGGCTTGGTGTACTTGTTGATTACTTAAGCTGGGAAATCGAGATTGTTTTTTGAGCCTGAACTCGAATTGTAGTCTGTCGCCTTTCACTAGGTATGGGGTGGAAAAATGTCAATGTCAAAATGTCAATGGACACCTTGACTTTTAAACGAATTGGTGGGGCTGGGGAATACTGTACGGTTGGGCTGGAGCACATGGGTTGAAGGCTCTATGTGTGTTTGCTACACCTCGGTATTGGGTAGTGCACTTCACACCAAATTGGAATTTCGCCCTGACTTCCTCATCAAAGTTCCCAAATCGGGCCCATTCCCACTCCGCTCTCTTTGGCCTTAATGAGGGAGACCGCGGCAAGCAGAGACAGGAGACTGCGGGCTACGTCGGCACTCGCGAAGATGTCCTCTTTAGCCCTTTGACAGTGTTGAGGCATCCTTTTTGCTGTCATTCTTCTTCGATGAGTTCATTTCTTAAACTTACTTGCACCCCTCAAATTTTTCTTTCTATACGTTTCAGGCAATTCTCAGAGCACACACTCTTGCTAGGTTCCACGACAGAATGGGACCTTGCAGGCCACCTCTACAGCTTGAGACAAGGCAGCGCTGTTCCTTGTCAACCAATCCCTGTGACACATCAGTAAAAGTGACTTAGAACAAGCCACAAGCTACAAAGAAAGGCGAATGCCTGCAGCCAATACCTGAACGCCTCCTCAACGGAGTGTCAACTTCAGCTTCAGCTATGAAGCAGAACGAGCATAGACACGGGCATGGCGATGAGCAAGGGCCTGTTGAATCCGCACGCGGAGCACATGCGAGCCCCTATGTCCAATGATGTGAGACGTTATCAGCTCTACACCAGTACAAAAATGAGGCACTAATGCGCTTCAAACCTGCTCTTATGCCTATCCTCTACGATGAAGCCGTTATCCAAAGCTGTGCCGAGCCTTAATCATCCGCTTCAAGGCCACGAGCCACATTCCACATTCGTCCCAGTCCGTCGTTGTGAGCCCAACCTGCCATTGCCCCACACATGATTCCCTCCAGCATCTATTAAGGCCGAGCCATGCAGTCTGCATGGAATGTACTTCCAAGGGAGCTTCCATTCAGACAGAAGGCGCGCAGGGCCATGGCTAACAGGTGCAAGCAATTCACATTACTATTCAAAACATATTTCTAAAAAAAAAGAGGAATATACCCACAAGCATGCTGTGAGCACAATGGAATATCCTTCTATAATGCATCTTGCCCCTGCACCAGGAAGGGCGCAACCAATGTCTCCTAAATAGCTCACAACCTCGCACCTGTAATTTCATTGCCGTGTCATAGTCTCCACTGGCCACGGCATGACTTAGCTGCTGCAGCTTGGAAGCAACTTGAGGCGAGACATCCCCAACATTAAGCTTTGCAAAGAGAGCGCCCAACTTCTTGGAGTTGTCATCCATTTCCCTCCTCTTTGGCACGGTTGCCCGAGGTCCGCCTGCCTGATCTGACGTTTCTTGGAACAATCTTGTCAGGGTTGCTACTACAGGTTTCAACTCCGCTGCAGAGCAAGAGAAACTGCAGTCAGGTATGGGACCACATATTGAATTGCAGAGAGAACAGAAAAGTAGTAGCCACCAAACAAGCAGGTATAGGGACTTCATCCATACATCTTGTACTGATGCAGTCTATCCACGTGTTTCTAACATTGTATGTCTGGCAATTCGGAAATGCATACGAGACCTGAGAATGTTATTTCAGGAAGGATCATTAATACTAAGAAGAGATCTAAACCAGCACTAACTCTCCTGTGAGTGATGACCCAGTGAATGCACACACAAAATCTGTGGCTCCATGGAAAATCGCGCATCCTGAAATTAGCAGGTGTGCCTCTAACAACGAGATACAAACTTACCCACTCCTGCAGATCTTCTTGCATTCACTAACTCCGTGGCAGTCAGCACAGGGATCTTACCTGCTACGTTTGATGTGTCCACTGTGTGGACTGTTGGCGGAGGAGCTGCAACAGGCAGAGGCTCAGGAGGGGGTGCACGAGAGGGGGCGGCAGCCGGCGGGGGCAGTACAGCGGCTGCTCCGGGAGTCACACTTGGTGGCCCTAATGAAGGGGGCGGTAGAGGCACAAAGGAGGGGGGACGAGCAATTGGAGTCGCATTTCGAACTGGGGAGGGCATTGATGGAACCATCACACTCGCCGGCTGCTGATTCTGGTATGGTGGTGGTGCCGGCTGAGCAGGTGTCATAGGCTGCAATCAACCAAAATAGGTGATTCCCAAGCAATTCAACTAACTTTGTAAAATGGGCAGGCGACATTGACAGGCTAGTGGCATAGATCCTCGTCCAAAACGATCAATATGTCAGATTGAAATAAAGAACCTAAAGACGCTGTATTTCCGCGCATACAGGGTATTCTAAAGAATACTATCGACTGTCCGTCAACATGTCAAGTCGATACAAATCAGCCATAGTCAGTTGATGTGCCTGAGTAGCATGACCTAGACAGAAGTGCAGTTCCCAAAGCTGCCGAATCAAATTACTGAAGAGATATATGTTATAGAAACATGGAGATGTCAAAATGAATTTCAGAATACACTTAACAAGGAACGTAGAAACAACACACAGAGGACAAAAGATCGACATGTGAAGCTAAATGCGTGAGCATACCAAAGGTTGAGAAGGCACAGCAGCAGGGGCGGGAGGCTGAAACGGCTGCACAGGAGGTGGTACAACTGGATAAGGGACTGTTGGCTGCTGATACTTCTCCATGTTAGGGACCATGGGAGAAGCCTTCGGAACGAACACAGGCTGAGTTGGCTGCGCAGGTCACATCAGCGGTCTCAGTCTCTGAGTTGAGGTATCAGCATTTGTGGAGTGTTACTATCAAGGAGGCAAAACACATGCTTTTGAATGCATCGGGGAGATCAACCCGAAACGGGGATTTTGAAACTTACAACTTGGAGAGAGGAAAAGGTGTACCTGGTGTTGTCTAGTAGGCTGCAGTTGCTGTTGTATGGGTGGTGGGACTTGGGGGGGGGGCGGCTGGTAAACTGGTTGCAATGGCTGGGTAGGGGCAGAGAAAGAAGGGCGGCTGGGAGGGGGGGGGGCTTGGTACGTGAAGGCAGATGAAGCAGTGGGAAGGGAAGGGGGGGGGTAGGCCGGCTGCTGCTGCTGCTGCTGCTGCTGAGGGGCAGCCGTATAGGCAGGCTGAGGTTGGTAAGGATTGACTGCAGCTGCTGACGATAATGGAAGAGGTTGCTGACCAACAATCAACTCTTGTGCTTGGAAAGGGAATGGGGGAGTCGGGATTGCTCCCACAGACACTGCACAGGGGAAAAGCTTGGTAGAACAACATCAAATGATAGTAAGTTGCCAAAGCCTCACAAGAAGAGAAGGTTAAAAGTCGCATTCGGATGTCTGCAGAAATACGGGTCAAAAAACAAAACGACACCACAGAGAACCTGAAGCTTACGACAAAAATCCAACACAAGGACTTATTCTGGATCTGCTCGCTTGAGGGGACGGAGGACCACCACACAGACGAACTCTGTCACTAGTATAGAAACTATGAAAAGTCAAAATTCGGATCATCACAGATGATTGAATACAATTCGAGTAATCCAAACGTTTCTGCCAGCTTTCCACTTACAGGAATGACTACTTTAATGTCTACAAAGACTGCGACTACACTACGTTCGTCAAGTTTTCTGAATTTGGACGAGGAGGGAATAACTTCGAAACCAAAAAAAAAAAAATGAGGTTTAAAAATCTGAGAGCATTACATCCTCATTCATTCAAAGCCGCAGAGCAAATAAGTCTTCGGATAAAGTAGCCATGCTTACCTTTTCCGCTGTGATAGACACGATCCCTTAAGATATTGAGCTCTGTGCTGGAGTCATCGGCAGAGACGAGTTTGAGATACTCCAAAGCAGTTGAAAGAAGCCCTTGACTTGCAAGCAATTCCACGTACTCGCTCACTAGTTTTGCCATCCCCGAGCTCATCCTTCGCTCACCGGAGGCCATACTGAGCACTACTGCCTTCTCCATAACGTCCTGTCACAACAAATTGAACGCATACCAGCACGTTGTTCAACAGGTTCACCAGTCAGCTTAACTTTGAGCACTTGGTTCAGGCGAACTTTCTTACTTCTATGTTGTGGATGGCAAAACATGCAATGGACAACGCACTCTCAGTTCAGAAGCAGACAAGGCCATTCCGACAATACCTGCAAAGCCAAGACTGAGGGATGGGCCTTGAGGAAGGCAGGGAATGACTGCAGCCATATGTCTACGACCCTCTCCACGTTCCCTGCACATATGTAGCAGAGAGTGGCGGACTGCCTGTCTCCGCCACTCTCGAGCTTCACAGCGAGCGCATCGCAAAGGCTCGCCCATTCACCGCTCGCCGCGTACTGCAGGCACCCACAAATTCCATGTAAACAAGGAATCAAGAGACAGCGAAATCAAGGTCAAGGGGGTAGGGCAACCATTCTGAACTGCAAAACAACACAGCAAATGACTCTCTTGCTTTAAGTGGAATGCATCAAACTCTGAAATCGTAACTGAATATAAAGGATTAAAATAAAGACACTTCAATCGTTCCAGTGACAAGCTATGCATGCTGCGATGAAAGTGAGAACTTCAACAATGAAATCACCTGCCCCTGTTGGTGCCTGCCACTGACTCTGGCTTTGTAGTCTGAAGTAAGCACAGCTTCATCGACGAGAACAAGCAAAGTCAATCAGCAAGCATGCAGCTTCATAGAGTATGGTTCCGCTGGGCATGAGCCCTAAGAAAGGCAGTTGAACAGCATAAGAGACAGGCCTCTCTTATAGGTCGATGTGAATAAAGAAGATACCGTGCAAAGCAAAGCCAAAGTCTCCTTCCACTGCTCCGCAGGCCGAGTGTCCACCAAGCCTCTGAGATCGTTGTTCACAACACATTCAATCACCTGCACACAAGCCCAAACAATCTCTTAACGTTCACAAGATCCGAAACAGTTACTTTCTGGTTTCGGAAGACACCTATCCATGGCTTTCATATGTCAGGGCAAAGGAGACAAGAGGCATCCCAAAGTCACTTAATCAGTGGCACTTAATGACCACCTGGACAACGAATTATACAATTTGTCTAGCAAAAACAGCAAAGCATTCCAATCTTGTCCAGTCCTTCCTTTGATGTTGAAACCTACAGCTTTGGCAAGCATTGAGTGTCCTCAAGTCCAGGACTAGGAGAAGAGTGCACTGTGTCCACTCTAACCAACCATTGCTTTATATAAATGCTTCCGCGGACATGCACTCTTCTCCAAAAAAACACAAGCAAAAATGCCACATGAAATTCCACAGTCCATGCGTCCTCTAGTTACGAGTTTGTAATCTGCAAGGAATGAAAGGTCGGCGGTCCTTGCCGGGATGCACACAAAGTGATGTACACTTCAACACCTTCAAACTCAATCTCAAAATGTAGTCCGAAACGGCGTGCATAGGATAGGTGCACAACACTAACCTTCATGTAGGGCCGCCTAATGGCCTTCATGTAGGCCTGCTGTGTCTTTATCCAGAGGTCTGCCCCGCCCACGGAAGCAATAACAAGGGCATCCGCCATGCGTCCTGCCGCCAAACATGCGTCCACAGCTCCCTCATAATTTCCAACGACCAGAGACCGCTGAATTGCTTCTTCTACATCAGGGTCCTCCTCCATCTCTTCAACCTCTGCCTCCTCCTCTTCCTCCTCCTCCTCCTCCTCCTCCTCCTCCTCCTCCTCCTCCACTTCCTCCTGTCCGCCATTGATTTCGGCAGCCGGAGCCTTTGCAATTGGAGGGGGGGCAGCGGCTGCTCGTGGAGTCAGATTATCAAAAAAGTCCTCGTCGCCAACGAGTGCTGATCCATCTGATATAGAAACGGAGGGGGCACTACTCTGAGGTTGCTGAACATCATGAGCCACTAAAGTAGCTTTCTCAGCTATTTCTCCAGCAAGCTGATCCGCTCCATCCACTTGAACCTCAGCACTTGCAACCGGAATTTGGAAGTCGAGATGGCTCAGCAGTTTTGTACGAGCGTCATCCTCAAACAAAACCTTCAGGAAATTCCACGTTTCTTTCTCCACCTCAGTCCTGTCCAGATGCTCAACTTTAGAAGTTGATCGTCAGCAATCTTGAACCATTGTTTCTCCAATAACAAGGAAGCCAAGTACCAAATCGATTGGGAGAAGCAACCGAAGCTTTCAAAGCGACATATCCAATTTAAGAATCGTGGCAAACTCTGCGTGTTAGTCAGGACAGTCCTTGTATGCCTGTACAAGCTTACCCTGCTGCAGCCGCTTTTGTTTCACAAAATGATTTCAAAGTAGGTTTGTCTCCTCCCGCAACCGCAACTTCAAACGACGTAGAACGTGCCACCAGTTCTTCCTCAGTAACTATATGATGAATCGCCAACTGAAAAAAATATCCGCAATAACATAACAATTAGCATGTTGCTAATATCGTTCAGAAAGCAGTTGTGACCCTTTCGCGAATTCATTCATCATAAACATAAAAAAGCAGTAGGTGACTTGCAGTAAGCCAGATAAGTTAACCAGGCCAAACTGCTCAGAAGTAGCACCCCTAATATTGTGTAGATTCCCTGGGAACAGCTTCATTGCCTTTCGAAGAAACTCAGCGACGCATGATGAGAAGCCTACTTTAATGCAAGTGCTACAAACGAGGGCGCAGTCTAACGAAAAGCTTACCTCTGAACCACCTGGTTTCTTCAGCGAGAAGGACGCTAGCTTGCCTCCAAATCCAAAGCTCACCCCACTTGGTCTTTTGAGCCATTGTGGTGCTCTGCTCAGTCCTGTAGCGCAGCGAAGGGAACACAACATCCAGTTACAATCAAGATTAGCAAAAAGCCTCGAAGATTTCACACACCAGATCGACAAATCACTTGCAAGCCTTTGCCCCCATAGTACGTCTGTTTAGGAGTAAGAATGATAATTAATGAAGTCGTGTCAAGGAAGTTGCTTGCATATATATTCGCAAAGTTCAAACGGCGCTGAAAGATAATCAGTTTCCCTCTCATTACATATTCTCTAATAGAATCAGTACAGCATCTGGCCAGCTGCATGCATCCATCCCATTCATGTGTAGAAGCCATGCACGAGAAACAGAGCTTTACATCGTCTAACCTAGGTGGGTCCATGTGAGTGCAAAAGGAGAGCACAGTGAAACTAACCCGGAGCAGCCTGATTGGTGATGACCGCAAAATCATCCACAGCGGTCGCAATTCTTCCCGCCGACTGTGTTTGCAACACGCAAACAGCAGACAACAATGCTGATCATGGCCGGAACTAATGCTTCTGTTCCATTTCTATGGGCATGCTTTCTTCAATCCAGAAAGTTCACTATATTCAAGTTCATATTTAGAAGACTCAAGCCATGGAGGATAGTTGATGTTCAAATATCATCTTACAGTGGAACCATGTTTTGAATAACTATGCTGCAACAATACGAAAGACCTACTTTAGGCTGACATGTTACAAATTCAATTAAAAACGTACGACCTCACACTACCAAGCTGCACAATCATTGGGGCAGCAATAGAAAACCCATTGCAGTGGACATAGGCTTCATTCACATCTACATCCCTTCGGCATTCAGGCATTGTTATGTACCTCAATGTTGTAAAGACTGATTTGCCCATCGAATGAGGAAGTGGATAGTAACCCACGACTACAAGGAGACCACTGCAGATCAAAATTCCAGTTACTTCCAGCAGGAAGCTCGTATAATACCTGCACAAGCAAGGCGATTCAAAAGCTGAAAAAGATGAGCAAGAATCGGCAAACATTAGAGCCGCTACAGACTTTTGAACCAAACGGCCATCATTTCTAACAATGAAGGCCTCCAGACCCTGAAAATGCAGCAATATAACTCCACCAACCAACGTCCTAAACCAGCTTTCGAGGTTATATTCCAGCCCCTCCTAAAGTGACTTGAAGGGAGCCACTGTGGTACAAACCATAAGGCACTGAAAACTCATGCATGACAAGTTGAGCTTTACAAAACAGGTTTCTCAAACAAGAAAGGAGAAGGCGAGCGATACAAAAGGACATCAAGGATTGCGCGGTGTAATGTGCAATCTTTGACAGATTTGAATGCTTCATAAACATGTGGGTGAAGGCATTGCTTCACCAAAGCACATCACTGACCTCGCCAGATATAGTGTCCCAGCAGAGAGTCCGGTTATCTTTAGCACACGTGAGGAGTAAGCCGCTGTCGTGGGGGCACCAGGCCATGGCCAGAACTCCTGTAAGAAGGAGCAATCAGGTTTGATGCACTATGCAATGATGGCTTTCTTTCTAAAGCCTAATTCTATTCAACCCAAGGAGAGGCTCAAATGCCCGCCCAGCTCCACAGTGACAGCCTTACAATGCCCCTGATATGTTGAAGCCTATGAAAAGTGATGTTAATCCGAGCATATCAACCTTCCGATCTTGAAAAACAGGCGCAAACTGAAGATACCTTTAGTATGTGACACGAGCTCTTTGACTGGTGAAATTGAATTTCTCAAATCCCAAACCTGCACCCAGAGAAACATAAACGGCGTAAGCTTTCTCCTTTGTGGTTCAACTAAAGTAAATAAGTAGGTCTAAGACAATAGAAGCCTCGACGATAGAAGCTCAAGGATACAGCCTGAGTTTTTGTTCACGTCTTGGCCATCCTGCTTTTCTTTGTTTGCAATCATAAGCCAATGCATGTGCTATCTGCTAGATTTAAACAAGCATCCGCACGCGCAGAGGGCAAGGCAAGGGCAAGAGGAATAAGATTAATACATGTGCACGTCCTCTCATTGTGCCACATGGTCCGGTCAGGAAACAATTGAGCATCGGTGCAATGCATTGCAGAGCAAAATCGCAATTGAAAGGACCTTATCCGCTACGAACCCCCCCTTACGACTCTTCACATATCGGAATACCTGAAGGCTGGGTGACTTGTCCTCATCTGAAGCCACGATAAGTTGAGTGGTCTGATCAGGATTCCATTGCAGCGTCGAGCACCTCCTCCGACTGACCGGGTCTGTGAAACTGCACCAAAATAAAACAAAAATAATAGTATCATAGTCCAAGCATATGAAGCGTCCTGGGTTTAGCATAAAAAGTGGAGGACAGCCAAGATAACGCATACAATGAGAGTGCCATTCTTCCAATTGACCTGACAAAAGGTTCTAAGACAAACATAAGGGTGCACCCGGCAGGAGACTCGATTAGACCACTAAGGCTGAGAGGTACCTGATCACTTGCTTCTGCTTCCTAAGATCCCATATCACTGCAGACAGAGTACGTTTGAAAACAGGAGTGTCAGAGGGTAGTCCATACAAAATGAGGCCACCACAAAAGAATCTCCCCTGATTTAGGCTGGGATATCCATGCTGAACTCCAATACAATCTCGACAAGATATATTTAAAGAAAAACGCGAAAGTTGCGAAGGTTTCGGCCCGTGCAAAGAAGTACCTGAATTTCCATTGTAGGAAGTTGAAGCCAGAATGTGGGCAACCTTTGGGTTCCAAGACAAGTATGAGATCTCTCCACCCCCTCCACTCTGCATGCCCCAAGCTAGGCTATATCAGAATAAAGTGGAGGAGCCCTTACTCCTGGATAGCAGTATACATCCATGTCAAAGTTTCATGACACTTTCGCCCTTCACTTCTTAACCTGTTGAAAAAGAAATAGCTTATACACTAAGCGACTGAAGGAAAATTTGAAGTTTCTAAGTGGCGATGTCGACAGCATATAAAGGAACCCTTACCCGCAAGGGTGCATATTGTGATGGCTCAGAAGGATTCTCTATATTCCAAATCTTAATCTCGCCATCTTCTCCACCAGAAGCTAACATGTTGAGGTTATAGATGTTGAACTCCAATCCTCGAACCTGCCCAAAAGTCCCCATTATCAGGATCGCTGCATTTCTGATTTCTTTATCGACTTGCACTGTTATCCCATCCTCTCTTTCCAATGAAGAACACTTTTGAACCCCAAGGCCCACTTTCTGCAGCCATGCCAAAATTGCCTGTCTTCATAGCTTTTTCTAAGCATTCTCTAGTCAAACACCTAGATATTCAGAATTGAGGACGGCGAGATGGCCTCCAGAGACTTACTGCCACCTCGGCTCATATAGCTAGATTCTTTAGAGGGACAAACTTGGAAAAGATAGCCAATTTTCGTAGCCATAAAACCTAGGTAACCTTTTGGCATGTCTTCCTCTGCCATAATCAATCCGACTGCCAACAGGAATCAAAGGGATTGAGAGAATACCGCTCCGCTGTGTGCTTGCAGTTTCTTTATGAGTGAGTTTGACGAGTCCTCTGAATTTCCACTGCATAAAGGCCGGAAAAGGGTTCATTATAGATCGGACGTTAAAATGCTTTTCGAGTCGAGATGAACACTAAGTCATCCCATGGACGATCCAAATTGAGGCTTCGCAACTTATTTGGCTACTGATGAAGACGGCCAAACTGATCCTACAAACCAATGGGCACGTCACCAATACCTTTCAACGGGGCTAATTATCGATTTGACTCAAATAGGAAGTCCATAAGACGAAGGCCAACACACTGTTATAGTTCCCAAAGCTGCATACCTCATAAGTCTTGCAGGATTCCATAAATTAACGGTTCCGTCTGTAAGGCCACCAGCAAGAATTCCGTAAGGAAATGCAGCTGTTTCTGATCCAAATTTTCCCCAAGTCAGCCGATTAAACCGATCGCTGGTCTGCGCACTTCCCAGCAGTTTAAGCTCTTGTTCTTGACTCGTGACATCAACTCCAAACAGCTCTATGCAGGCTGAGGAGCTGAAAGATAGGTCAATAGCTCCGGCCATTGTGCCTGCAGCAAAGACCTGAGTCATTGGCGCAAAGGCCACAGTGGCAGACCGGGACACCTGTTTGAGAGCCATCTTGGAATCAAAACTAAAACTGTGGCTCCTATAAAACTCCTAACACTCGCACTCCCAAAGGAAGTAAACGATAAAAGAGAAGATCTAAGATTAACCAAACTCCCTCCCTCCTTCGGCAAGTGAATATGTCCGACTGATCACTCCCTACGAGAACTCCCTGGAGTCTCTGCAGTCTTCATTCAAAAGCCAACGGCAGCCATCAGCCATGAACTGAAGTCTGCCGCAGTGGCGGGTGCAGCGGCGTGAGCGTGTAGAAGGTGCCGGTGCAGGCCGAGGCGCCACGTGACTCCGGCCATGGCAGGGAGGGCGGAGTGAGGACGTTGAGAGGGCCCCTTTTTCTTTGTCGCGCCCTCCGTCCGTCGTCCGCACGTGCGGGGGCGCCAGCTGGGCGAGCGCGGCCATGGCGGGCGAGGCGCGCTGGAGGAGCGCCGAGTTCATCTTCTACTACGTCTACGCTGCCGCCTTCTACACCACCCTCGCATGGCGCGCTGTCTCCCTCTCTGCAAGTGCGCTCAGCAGCCACACTGGCGCTTCCCTCCTTCACGTTACATCATCTTAATTGACTTTCTTACTGGGTTGAATGTGCCTGAAATCGTTTATGCGTCAATTATCCTTTGATGTCTAGAACTGCGAGACGGGCAATGAAGCGCGGGTAGGAGTCCTGGCTTCTGAATTGCGGTTGCTTTAGCACAGTTGCCGCACACATGCCCTTTGGAGGTGCAAATTTAGCTGCAGAATACCTTGAAGCATAGATGACGGGTATTGAAGACATAAACCACAACGTGCGTGCATTTTAAGAGGAGTGAACGTGGGCAAGCACATTATGTTCCCTCTCAATGTTCGGTGTTGCACGTATGACGCATAGAGCCGATGAACACAGTTCAGCATTGAAAATTGCGAACAGAGATTGTTCAAGAATTGTTGGACTGCTCATAGGCCAAGATGTCAACCCATGAATTTATGCGTAGTTGACGATAGTAACTGAGCCTTCAGTCTTGCAGTTGGGGAGTGTGTCGACATCGCTCATTACGATTCTTAGGCTAAATGGGCTTTTAGCTTTCCTAGTTTTTTCACAACATTTGAATCAATGACATCTCCTTACACTAGTTGAAACACAGTGATTTCAGAAAAGAATTTGACTTCTTTTTTTGAAAGGCTTCAACCTCATCTTTTGCTTTCCTTTGGACCAGCTCCCTTCTGCGAGCTTCCCGTATCTGATTCTGCAGGGAGTGGGTTTGAGCAGCCTATGGAGAGGCACACTGGCGGCCATGGCTTCCGGGTCTGGCGCGTGGCTGGTTACCTGCACACCCCAGTGTGGTACGTCTCCTGCACAAATGGACCAGGCTGTTTACTTTCCAGTATATGCATTCACACTGCTTTTTGCCTACTTGAAGTACTAAATTGATGCTCTCCGACTGAATGCCTCGCCACCTGGCAACTGGCTGCTTCCCTCACTCCTGCATTACTCATCTTCAATTAGTCCAGCATGAGTGGGGCCCAGCATCTGTTCTCTTCTGCTTGCAAGCCACACTGTTTGGGGAGTGCCGTTAGTTGTAGGCCCCAGTATTCATCATCGTAACAGCAGTTCACCACCAGTGGGGGGGTGGCTTCTGCCCTCATGTCTCACGTTTCGTGAGTCTTTAGCTTCAAGCATCACAGTTAGCATTCTGCCAGAGCAGTGGCTCTGTTGTGATGTCTATTTGCTTGCACCCGAACGGATTCCAGTCGTTGTACCAAATCTTCATGCAGTTCTACAGGTGTAGCCTGCCATCTGGAGATGATTGTTTGCTCTACTGTTTGATGCTTGTCCTTCCTGCTACATGCAAACGTTTGACAGCCGTTGACATTCTACTGATACAGGATTTATCGGACAGCCAATGGCAAAACTTCCGTGGGCAGTTGCCGCTGCTCACAGCAGTGATGACTGCAATGGCGGTTATTGCCAATGCTTTGAAACTGCTGCTCCGGCAACAGAAGTATTTGAGAACCATTCTCGCTTTCTACTGGCTGCTGGCTTCACTGGCATATATCGCTTACCTTCATGGCGCCTGGTAAGTCAACCTTTTTCAATTTGAACTCGACAAACCACGACTGCTTCAAGGTGCAGCTGGGTATGTTAGAATTGGTGGTTGGTTATCGTCACAACATATTGAGGTGTTTCCTCATTTCAACGGCTGCATTCCAGATGTAGGGCTTTGCATCACAAGAAGTGAAACGTTATGTGGTTGAGTTGAAGGCCACTATAGCAGATGATTCTCTGAGTGTTGGAATTAATGTTCTCTTCTTTGAATTTCTGATCCACACCAAAATGAATGATTTCTTACGATAAGCATGTCTTATGAATCGTGAGGCTAAGAGCACGGAAGCAAGGGGTGAAATAATTTCTTAGCCACTCAAACGCATGGCAGTGAGAAGCTGGGACTCTAATGGATTGTGTTAAAGACAAGCTAGAGCTAGCGAATGTTAAAGGTAATAGGTAGATTCTTAGTTCCCATGTCAATCATACCCGTTTTGAGACAGCAGATGCAGGCTGTAGGGTGTGACAGGAGAAGGAGAATGAGCCTAGGTGCCCCTGTTAGCTTTGCTTAACGCCGGGATTTGCCGGTGGCAGTGTTGCGTTCATCATCACCATTGCCACGCTTAATTATGCCCTTGTGAAGGTACTTAGTTTCCTATGGCTCTAAACATGTGGCAGGCATGTGGTTTCCCTGGAAAACTCTTAATTTATGTGGACTTCCCTTAGCAATTTTGCTGCCCCTTCTGAAATACTGGTTGGAATAGAGATGCCTGAATGTCAATTTGTTAAGCCTCAAAGCATACGCAAGATGCTGCGTAAAGTTAGACCATACATTTTCTGGCAAAAACCAAACCGATCCGAAAAGCAGCTCTGAAGTTGTTAGTATACTTTTGTGCAGGGAATGGCAGGGCTGCCTCAGTTTCCTGCCCTCCTATGGGCCTTCAACTGTGCCGCACTGATCTGCAACCGCCACTTTGATGGCTACTCCTTTGCAGCCATGGGGTAAAAGCGCAATGCAGTGAGGAGAGGTTGTGCCACTGCCTTAGCACAGATCCCGTCTTCCAAGATAGTGAAAAGGAGAGGTTGTTGGCTGTGAGGAGACCAGCAGGGGGGGTGCGTTCAATAGAAAAAATCAGGTTGATCTGTATGGGTCATTTCCTGAGTCGATGAAGCAGAGCTTTTCCGAAGTGATAGAGCCTACAGCCCTACTTGCCGAGGGAGAGGGAGGCCGTCTTATTTCCTTTGGCGCGTGGTTGTGGCTGCTGCCAGATCGCATTTGGCCTTTTTGGACAAGCACAGAGGGGTCTTTCGATGGCAGATATGCTTCAACCTCGGTACTGCACTTCGTTCTCCGTCTTCTATTGCTTCTTTCTGCATGCTTCATTGAGAAAGAACTTGTGCACTTCAACTGTTGCATGTGAACTTTGTCCAGCAATCATGGCCCACCAAAAGTAGATCTAGCTTCTTCTTTGCTTTCCCAGCATCAATGGCTTATGAGAGGGGATTCCAAATTTACATATGCACCGCATAAAAGCGTTGCTAAAAATAATTTTCTATGGAACCTGATTTCGTTTAAGTGCACCGTATTGGCTAATTGTGCAGTTGCTGAATATGATAGTGCCTTGATGCATTCCCTTTTGCATTCTCCTTCTCATTCTCCTTCAATGCAACCCTTATCTTCCAAGTGCTGGGTTGCAGTGATGCTGAGAATGGTGAGCTTTGGGTTGGACTGCCACTGGACGCGCTGCCGGAAGCCAATGAAACTGCGCCAGGTGGACCTCGCCCCCATTCTGGGTTCTGGGTTTAGCATGGCACGCACTGGACCATTTTCTTCACTTTCTTCCATCCATGGCTGTTGGCTTCAACCCGGGCTCCATGTTCTTGGTTAGGCTAGCTATGCTAGACACTGGGTTCGGTTCAGCCACTTTGCCCCCTCACCTTCTTGATGAGGCAATTGGCAATCGAGCATCTGTCCATACAAATTTGCTTCTTCCTTCCTTTTTTGTTTAGCGTGTTTAATTTTTTCAAGTTGTAAGTTCTTAATTACCCGTTCTTGATAAGCCACAACAATCCCGCTCCTTTTGGATGGCGAATGTTCTCATTCTGTTTCAGAGCACGTTGACCGGAAGCTTGATGCAAGTGGAACTGGTTTTTGTATTGATGGCAGAAGGGTTCTTTCGCTGAATCGAGCTTTTGATTGATGCACTGGACCTTTCTTGAGCTGTTCATATGTGTTCTCTTCCCATTGACTGTAACATTGGTCTGCTCTCCCTCTCACAATGTCACTCCGATGCACTATCTGTAACTGCCAATGCAGACCCATGTGAGAAGCTGCGATGCCTGCCTGCATGGCCGGCTCTGCTATACCCAGCGTCAGGTTGTGCCCTCACCTCTTTTTCTGTAATGCAGTCTGTAGTCTGTCCTGGTTTCTCAGTGCATTTTAGGGTAGTTAGGGCCTTTTGACGCGCTGTTTTTTAGCTTCTCCATTGGTGGAGGAAGTGGAGTGGAGGTTGGAGTGCTTGTAGGTTGCCGCTTCTTTGCAAGGAGGCAGTTTGGGAGCTGTGAGTTTGTAGCTATGGCTTGTCTCTCTCTCTCTCTTTCTCTCTCTGCCCTCGCACTGAGAGGGTCTGGCCCCTCTTTGGTGGTTAGGAGGCAGGCCTGGAGGAGAAGGCTTACAACTGGCTGCTCTACATGTGCTACCTGCTCTTTCCTCCTCTCTATATTGCCGGACCTATCATCACCTTCAATGCCTTCGCCTCACAGGTGCGGACAAAAACTCTTAGGAGTCATCTGACAGCGCATTACAGATTGTTGAAGTGCAAAGGGATGATTGCGTGAAGCACGATGTGTCCCGTGCGTAGATGACAGCTTAGGGCTTATCTGCTTGTGCTGTACTGCACGTCTTAAAGGTAATTCTGTAATTCTGTTCAGCGTCGCTCGTTTCGCTTCGGGCCATGTCCCTCCGTGAGATTCTGTGTAGCCCCTTTGTTCAAAGAATAGTCTGAGAAGTTTGGAAGTTTGAAACGAATCTCAACTGGCATTTGCAACATTTTTCTTAGTTCAGTTCTTGAACTTCGTCAGCGCTAACCGCCAATCCAAGTCCACTGCTTTGGCTGTGCGCGATGAAGCAGGACCTGAGGCCCTTACCAAAGAAGCTGAGTCGGACAAGTTCCTTTTTTTAATGTGTGAATCCAAGAATAGGAGTTTGAATTGTACGAATTGTCAAATATGAAATTCTTCTGTTTCAAATGTTGTCGTGATTCCGTGTATGTTCTGGTTGAGGAGGGAGCAGCTGGAAGTGTCCCAGCAGACCTACACTTGGCGGAAAATTGCTCTCTATGGCCTCCGTTGGCTGGGCTGCCTGCTGCTCATGGAGCTTCTCTCACACTATTGCTTCTTCCTAGCCCTTGCCAGAAGGTGCAGCCCTCCTTCCATAGTTCACTCTTTGCTCATTGTTCCATTAGCCTTCAAGGCACATTCATCCAAGTGGAATGGCCTTGTTCCAAGGAATGCTTCCATTTGCGAACTTTTCCTTGTGAGAAAGCCACCGTTTCCTCGTCTGTGCTTGCCTGTGTTGGCTACAGATAGGGGCGGTGCGAGTAAAGATGAAGATAAAGATAAAGATAAAGATAAAGATGAAAGATAAATATGATAAGGTAAAGATGTGGTCGCTTTGACCTTCAGCGTCTGTTAATGGGTCGCCTTCGGCTTGTTGCAGTGGCTTATGGACGCTGTTCTCTCCCCTTGACGTCTTTATTGTTGGTTATGGGGTATGTTTCCCAGTCTCTCAACTTTTGTGGCATGTTTTCCGTAGAACAATCTCTTAGGAGGCCTTCATGATTGAAAAATTGCAATAACTTAAGTTGAAGGAGCACTCGTAGGCTGTGGCTTGATGGACTTATCATACATCATACTTATGTTCCATTATATGTTGTGCTGATGGCGATAAGAGAGCTTCAACAGAGGGCTGTGTGGCGGGAGGGTATCCATGCAGGCACTCAATGTGATGTGGCTCAAGTTCCTCATAATTTGGCGTTACTTCCGGTTCTGGGCTCTGGTCAGCGCTACTCCATTGCTCAAAAAAAGCTGTCCATTGTTGTCACCTGAACAATGCATATCGAAAGGAAGTGGGCCAACTAATTGCTCTAGAAAATTAATTCGAGGTGCTCTGAGTGGTTCATTCTCTTTTTTCAATGTTTTCGTCACTTATTCGCCAAGAGAGACCTTGGCAACACACTTTATTTCTTGCTATTTTTTATCCTCAAGGAGGACGTCATTCTCTGTGGTATCTCCAAACGTAATGATCGGAATAACCCTGACGTTGAGTAACGAAAACCAAAGAATTGGAAGCGTATCACACGATGTTTTCAATTGCCAACCCACTTGGATGCTTGTGGGAGATGGCCTGTAGATAAGTGGCGTAGAAGCTCCGGAAAACATGCTTCGATGTGTGAACAATAGCTTTGACATTGAGAGCTTTTGGAAGGGATGGCACGCTTCGTACAATCGTTGGCTTGTCAGGTGCGCCAAGCAGACCCTGTCAAACCTCGTTCAGCAGAGGCTCAGTGGAGATATTTGGCTGTGCACGAATACAGTAGTGAATAATCCACCCCTGCCTACTGAATAGCAGTCAATCGATCTCGATGGGGATGATTGCCTGCAGATATTTGTATATTCCGTTAGGAGGTGCTAAGTGGCGGGCTGTCAACATGTGGATCATCTTCACGTTTGTGGCACTATGGCATGACCTTGAATGGTACGTACTATGCTCGTCATTCTGAACCTGTGGATGACGAAAGTAACCAAGCCTGACCCGTTTGCCCCAGTGGCTCAGACCAGTCTTTGAGAACATCTCATTTGCATGTGAGGAAGTAGCCAGTTCGCTTTCCTTTCCAGTGCTTAGCGTTATTAGGAGAAGGTTTTGGCACCATGCAGGAAGATGCTGTGGTGGGCATGGCTCACCTGCCTGCTTGGACTGCCTGAGCTCGTGGCGAAGGCAGCCATGCGCAGCAAGCGAGTGAGCTGCTGGTTGCTCTTGCAGCCTTTCTTTTGCCCGTCCTGGTTATATCTCATGCGTGCTTAATGTGATTGTATAATGTGACTTAAGTTCCAACACTGTTGATCCAAGGAGGGTCATGTCTTTTCACAGGTAGACAAGCAACTCGTCCCAAAAGGCATTTTTTCAGCTAGTGCTGCTTAAAGCCACCTTTAAAAATACATCCTTACGTTGACCTATGAAGCCCGGAGTTAGAGAGTCTTGGGTCCAAGTTTCTCTGAAAGTACCGCCAGCTATTCTCGCCTCAAGGGCATAGGCTCTGTTGTAGAACTCGTGTAGCTTTGGGAATATGAATTAGTGTGAAAACGTGCATGCAGATGGAGGTTATCCGCGGGTCGTGGTTGGAGCGTGAACTCTGCGCTGCAGGGGGGGCCTTGACAATTACAGGGCTCATGGTGAGCCTTCTTCCTTCCCTCTCCTTTATGTTTTGGTGTGCTCTGAAGTTTGTGCAGGAGTGTTTCGCAGCCTCTTCCTTGTTCTCGGGAAGCTCCGCTTTTCATTTCCTTCTTTTGTGTTTGTCAGCCGCGGAGCTCACGGGGTTGCTTTCCTAAGGAGCGGTGGAATGTGCTGATGGTTTATGAGGATGGGCCATGCAGGTTGCTAATCTTGTGGGCTTCGTCATTGGATTAAAGGATATGCGGACATTTGGCCAGCGTCTGTTTTCAGGAAATAGTGAGATTTTGCATGACGTGCACCTATACACGGTCGTTGGCAATGTTTAAGCTCTGTTCAATCTTTTATTGTATCTGGCAAAACTCCTAGTAGTGAGTGCCCTTGCAACTCCGTCCTTCTCCAGTCTGTTCTAACACAATCTCCCGTCTGTCGATGCAGATGGTTGGCTTATCGCGGCAGTGTTGTTATCATTCTATGTAGGGACAAAGGTAGGCACTTTCAGATGCGAGCCGTTAACTGCAAACTTGTTTAGGAAACGGGAAACCTGTGGTTCAAGTTTTCCCTTCGCCGGTTCGAATTTAGTTGCTTTGAAACGGGTTTCATGTGCTGCGCGTTCAGTTCTACTTGCCTGACATGTAATGTGTTAAGCTCATTCTGGCTGCAGTTAATGTTGGAGATTCGAGCTATGGAGGACCGCAGAAGAATGCTGCAGCTAAAGTCAACCCCGGACTTGAAAGATCAACCTCATCAGGAATAGCATATTTCTTTCTAATACATGACCCATCCAAACGTGGAGCAGGTTCTGCTTGCAAGCATCTCAACTTTGAAGTGATAGTTTTTTTTTTTTTTTTTTTTTTTGCCGTTCTTTCCTGTGTTCTGCGGGTGTCACCTCCTGAGCTCTGCTGTGCGGGTGTCACCTCCTGAGCTCTGCTGTGAGTAACAGAAACAGGGTTTGAGCTACCCTCCCTGGCACTTCATATAAGATTGGATGTGGGGAGGCAATTGTCTCGGCAAAGTGAATCGACTTTTACTGCATCGCTCGCCAAAAGCCTTTTTTTCTTCACAAGTTTAGTATTTTACGATCTCTCTTAACGCCCGTTTCAGCATGCGCGCTTTTTTGGCATACGAACTAGTCCCCTCGTGATATCAAACGGCTACTTGTTAAAGTCATCAAGGCGCGGATAGGTTGTAAAGAAAACAACGCAGAAGCAGCGAGGGGGTCAAAAAGGACTGGTCACAGCTGGCGGGAACCTCTCGGCCCAGTCACCTCGTCTTGTTCTGCTCAGTGAGATTTTCAATACCGATGTTTCCGGAAGCAAGCTTTGCACAACAATCTGGATAGTTAAAAAAGCCAACTGATCGTCCCCCATGGCGACATAGCAACATTCACCCGCTCCTTAAGATAGTGTCAACCTTAGGGGTGAGAATTCCATGTGGAGATGATGTTCCTATGTGGAAGCAAACAGTGCCATCTGAATGCAACGGAGAAACATTCATTCGACCAATTCCCGCCCACACGAAGAACCCCTTTACCCCTTTTCTTCTTGTGTGTATAGCGAAATTCCCCTTTCGCTTTACACACAAAAAATGTAGCCATCTTGTGAGATTGAAGTCTTTATTAAACGGAACATCAGAACATGCCTACAAGGGACATTCTCCTCTGACGACGCGCCACCGCACGGATCAACATGCCAAAAGTGTAATGTCCCCGCATTACCAGCCATTCTCCACTATCTGTACAAGTAGTGATATTCAGCTTCAAAAGTTGTGCTCTCTCCGAAGAGCCAGCGAGACATGTACAGCTTACTACGGAGGTTGAGATGCATCCAATCCTTTGATTCGCACTCAGTCGTTGTGGGATCCACCAAGTACCGATGAGGTGACGTTCTTCACACTCTCCACGGCGTGCTTCGCTGTCGCACGTCCCTCGGCATGGGCTTGCTTCACGTCAGCTGGGAGATCAATCCAAGTCGTCGCCTGTCCTGCGGCATTGCCACCGCCCTGCACAGCCACACAAACAGCAATGTAAACCTAGCCCAAGGCGATCGAGCAATAAAAAAGTGCTCAACTGCTCACCACTTCCACTAGTAAAAACGAGAGATACACCATATTGGCATTATAAAGAAAGGATAGATAAAGGACAATGACGCATCAAGGGGGATTTTTTACCGTAGTAATATCGATTCCACGCTCCTTCGCGGTTCCAGTAGCATCCATGGCCTTTTCAGACGTTATACCGACTGCATGAGACACGACTTCATATGCCTTCTTCGGTGCAAGTGAAGTCGCCTCCAAAGTTTTAGAAAGGGTGTCAACAACAGCATCCGCCGTGGCCGCCACAGCATCATGAACTTTCACGTTCGTTACGTGAGCAGCCTGTTTAGCCGTGTCGAACGTGTGTGCAGCAGTATCAACTGTGGCGTCAGCCGCTTTCGCGACCACGCCATGCACTTTTATGTTGGCCTCGTGCGCTGCTGCCTCTGCTGCATCCTTGGTCTCCAGGGCCAATTCTGTCGCAAATCCCGTCGTTTTCGCTGCAGTTTGAACGAGTGTGTCGGCAGTCTTGGCTATGGGAGAGTGAACTGAAACATTGACTGTGTGGGCTGCGTGCTGGACTCCCTCAACAGTCTTCGAGCCGACATCTGCCGCCTTGGACGTTACGGTGGAAACCGTGTCAGTAATGGCATCGGACGTCCTCGCGATAGGGGGGTGCACCGTAACATTCACAGCGCGGGTTGCCGTCTGGAGTCCTTCAACAGTCTTTGGCCCAACAGCTGCTGCTTTGGAAGCTACGGTCGAGACAGTGTCAGCAATGGCATCGGACGTCCTCGCAATAGGGGGGTGCACTGTTTCATGAACAGCGCGGGTTGCTGTCTGGAGTCCTCCAACAGTCGTTGACCCAACAGCAACTGCTTTGGAAGCTACTGTCGATACCGTGTCGGCAATGGCGTCGGACGTCCTCGCAATAGGGGGGTGCACTGTTTCATGAGCAGAGCGGGTTGCTGTCTGGATTCCTCCAACAGTCTTTGACCCAACAGCTGCTGCTTTGGAAGCTACGGTCGAGACCGTGTCAGCAATGGCATCGGAAGTCCTCGCAATAGGGGGGTGCACTGTTTCATGAACAGCGCGGGTTGCTGTCTGGAGTCCTCCAACAGTCGTTGACCCAACAGCTGCTACAGTTGTTGCAGTCCGTGCACTGGTGTCTTCCACAACCCCGATCACTGTCGCGCCCGCATGCAGAGCCTTTTCAACTCCAGCAGCTGCCATGCTGCACACAATATCGACCGACCAAGTGATAAGTTATTGAAGTGACATCTGATATTTTGATTTATTTTATTTGATTCATGATTTCGGTGTACACAGAAGGTTCCTCGCAAACCAGAAAATAGGGTCTGCGAAGTGCAAACACTAACGGAAGCAATTCTTAGACGCAGAGACATCTGAAGCCAAGCAACGAAAATAAAGAAATGAAAAACGAAGGGGAGCGAATGGTAACGTCCAGCAAACCATGATTTCAGCTTTATAAGCTTATAAAACTGCTAGAAATAATATCACTTGCAGTTCAAAACAAGTTGGAAAGGTAAAGGGTGCATAGTTTTAACGGAGATCACTTACTCTGCCGTCTTTTGTATGGTCTCCATACCAATATCATGATATTTCTTGCCTGGCTCCTCCTCGCCAACCACTTGCTTAACAACTGCTTGCCCTGTCTTTGCCACTTTCGAAGTTGTGGTATTGACCGCCTTTGCAAGCCCCTCCGTAGGAGGCTGGATACGTACTTCTTCCTCTGCCACCCGGAGACAAACAAACAACAAGAACGTGCCAGTAAGAGCCGCTTACAACTAAACAAAAAAAGAAAAGCAGACCAGATTTCACGAGTGAAAATTACACGAGGAACTGCAGTATACTACCGACCTCCATCTGGAACAAAATCAGATGCAAGAATTTTAAGCTCACAGGTTTCATACATAAAATTCAAAAAAGTTCGAAAAGGAATTTATTCTCAAATTTTCTCTTTTCCCATTGGATTTTTTCCGGATGCAGATCACAAGTTTGATTTTTTGCATAGATTAATTGTCCGCTTGTCAAAAGAGATACAAGCAGCTCCTTTGCAGTACTCGGTAACATACAAATTATCTCTAACACATCAACAAGAAAAAACTTAAGACAGCATTCCTGGGAACACTCTTCTTTATTCCCATGTTCTGCTCGCAGCTACTACCAGCATACGTTCACAGGCAAGTTAGGCAACACATACTGTAGGCAGCATACAGTTAGCAGCTCTTCTTCCATCATGAAAGGAAAGAAAACAAGAAAACACCAACCTTGAACCTTACGTCCAGTCATGCTGGCTTGCGCCATAGCTTCAACTTCACTATTTTCTGGGCTGGTCCACCCTCTGCGAGATGCACAGGCTGCCTCTGCAAACTCTCCTGCTCAAGACTCCGGGAACCCTCTGGAAGGCACCTAACAACCTCGGTCTGCAAATCCTTGCAACTACTGCTTTGCGCCTGCCTGCCTGCCCACCTGCTGCAGTCGAGCTCCTGCAATAATCTGCAACAAGCTTGCAAGAGGCCGAGCCGCGGTCCCCACAACAAGCACAAAAGCGCGCCACGCGCTGCGGGCTGACGCCACGTCACACAGAGCCATGCCACGCGGCGCGCGCACATGCGTCAGGCGCGCCGCATCTTCTGTGCATGCGCCACTTGCCACGTGCCGCGCTCCGCCGCTATTGGTGGCGCCGACTAGTCTGAAAAAAACCTGAACCTGGAACGTTCCAGGGCTCGCTCATGCGACGGATTCTCGAGCGTCAGATTGGCTGGAATAGTCGCAGGCTCTTGTGCGACGTCGCCTTGAGTGCTGCGCTGGCAGCGTGCATGCATCGAATTCCAGGAGTCTGGGAGATCCCTCCGGCCGCCCGCCACCTGGCACGCCCAGAAGCGGGCGGGGGCGTCAGGGCGGCGGCGGGCGCCACAAGAGGGCGTCAGGGTTGTTGCCATTCCCATTGTTTTGTGAAGTCGAGCCATGAAACGGCTAGGAACTGCCAAGTGCAACCATGTTGGGTTGGGGAACAAGTACCGGACTATGAGCTATGGTTGATCATTCGACTCGGGCAATTTTTTTCTGCTCGTTGTTGCACAACTCATTGGTGTTGTTATGCGGCAGTCTTACGAGAAAGGATGCGTTATAATTCATGGGGTCGGCCATATCGAACATTACCAATTCATCACCGAGATGAATAGATTTTTGTTAGCGTGTTCCAAAGCTCATTTCATGGAGCAGTTTCAAGAAGGAGGCTCAAGAAATACATGATGCTGGTACCCCAATAAACAATTTTGTGCCTGCAAGTTCCATTGCGCATGAAATGCCAACGAACAACCAGCCGTAGACACGAAAGCAGTGCCCTGCCGACCGACGGACTGACACCGCTGCGGTTGCATATTCCATGTTCCCAGAGCGTGGCCCGCCCCAAATTGGAGTTGGTCACGCCCGTGTCGGAGGCCACGTCACACACACACGATCCACGCCATTGGCGGGCGCATGCGCGACGCGTGCGACGATTGGCCAGGACGAGGAGGCGCCGCGCGCGCGCGTGCTCACGCTCTTGCGCTCAGACAAGGCTCCGGGAGCAGGAAGCCAGGCGGTTCGCAAAAACCAGAAACCTTCAGGGACAGGCGGAGACAGACAGAGGCCGGCGTGCGAACAGAGGGTGTGGTCGATGTGAATAAATTTCGCCCTGTCTCTCTCTCTCTCACGATCTCTCCATGGCAGAGAAAGAGAGTGAGGGCGAGGGGGAGAGAGGAAGAGGGAGAGTGGGAGTGGGCGAGGGTGAGGGCGAGGGTGAGGGCGAGAGTGGACGACGAAGGGCGAGGGAGAGAGAGTTGCCAAATGGAAGGGGAGGGTGGGGATAGAGATGTCACTCTCTCTTTTTAATCTGCTCTCACTCCCGCTCTCTTCCTTCTTGTTGTTTTCTCCCACGGCAGGCTGCCTCGCTCTCTCCTCTCACGGCACGCTGCAACTCTCTCTTCTCTCCGCCCTTCTCCGCAAGTGAGAGCGAGAGAGAGAGATAAGGATGTCAGATGAAAGAGGAAGGAAGAAAAGGAGATGCATCTCGTTCCCTCTTTCTCTCTCACTTCTTCTCCCTCCCACTCGCTCTCGCACACATCCTCTCACTCTCTCGTCTCACAGACGACACTCATCCTGTGTCTCCCTCGGGAGTGTGTTTGCGGGAGAAAGAGAGAGAAAAGGCTGCCAAGACGACGGGAAGGGAGAGGAGAAGATACCTCGAAATGCCTCTAGCTCTCCCACTCACTTCCCTCACCCTCCCTCTCGGTTTCTCTCACAGCAACCTCTCCCTCTCTCTCCTCTCACGCCAGGCTTTTCCCCTCTCTCCCATACGGGGGGAAGAGAGCGAGAGAGACGGAGAGGGAGAGAGAGAGAGTGAGAGAGGGCTTCCTGCTCACTTGCTCTTATTGTTTTCGTTTGAAGCGATCTTACAAATTGTCAAAGTAACTTGTTGCTCGCTAGGCAAAGAGGCCAAGCGGCGCTTGCTGGGTAGAACTCAGCGTTTGAAGGCTGCTGGCAATAGCTTCAGTGTTCAACACATCTCCTCTCGGAGGCCCCTTCCGAACACCCCGAACTTGTGGAAGTTCCCTCGTTACATCCTCTTTTGAATAATGACTAGCGCTCCCTGGGTTACCTGAGATATCCTTTTCGGGGTGAGGGAGAGAGAGGGGGGGGGTGAGGGGGGGGAAGGGAGCGGGAGGGGGGGGGAAGAGGGAGGGCGAGGGAGCGAGGGCGCACAGTCGAGAGTGCGGCACGACTCGCTCATGCGCTGTCCGCCGCACTCCGAAAGCGACGTCGCTTTTACGGCCGATACGCTCGATACGGTAACTTAATTGAGTACACCTCTGGCCCACTGCTTAGTCAAGTTCGAGTACACTAAAAAAGAGAGATGTACTTGTTCCAGAGAGGGAGAGCCTGCGCACGAGCCAACAGGGCCCGAGCTCCCCTGCTGAGGTGGCG
>CM074806.1:1706030-1732385 GCA_037447605.1 Zygnema circumcarinatum
CCCCCCCCCCCCCCCCTCCAGCGCCAGCGACGCTCCGCGCTTGTGCAGGGCCATGGCGGCCCGCGCAGCCCCGCCCGCTCGCCCTCCTGCCCGCCTGCCTGCCCGCCTGCCGCCATGCCGCGCTTACCGTTCGCGCTTGTCTGCCGCGTCACTGCTCGGGCCTGCCCGCCCGCCGCTTCTGCCCTCCTCGGTGGGTGGAGGAGCCTGCAGAGCGGCGCTGCTGCCGGGCATGGCTCCCTGGAGCTGGCCGTGCCGGAGATGGACGAGCACACGCGATTGCTCAGCGAGCAGGTGCTGGGAGGGCGCATGGCGGCGCTCAGCCGCGCCATCACGCTGTGTGAGTCCGAGCGCTCGCATCACCGCACGCAGGCGGCGGCCCTTCTGCAGGATGTCACGCAGCGCAGCGCGGCAGTGACTGCCCACGCGATGTTTCGAATTGGAGTCACGGGCCCGCCAGGCGCTGGAAAATCCTCTTTGATTGAAAGTAGGTCGTCTATGGTTTTTTTTTCCAAGCTGCACTGACACTCGGCGTTCAGCTTACGACTCGATGCGAAAACATGGTGTTGCGAAGTTGTTTGCATTTCTCATCTGATGCTGTACGGAGGTTTTTCTTTCATGTTTGGTTTCTATTCCTTCGAGCTTTACACTCCGACTGGCATATCTGCAGAGCTTACAACTTTTCTGACACAGCTTCTTTTATGGCAAATTGGCGATGCAAGACAGGACAGGGGCCTGTAGGAATTTCGCTGTTTGAAATGAAATTGTCTGTATCGAATTCTAATGAATAGTGCATAGGCGTCAGAGCTGGGCCTGCGTGCTGTGGAGTCAGGGGAGCAAGTTGCAGTGCTGGCAATCGACCCCTCCTCCCAGCGCAGCGGAGGGTCCATCCTGGGCGACAAGACTCGCATGGAGGAACTTTCTAAAACCGAGCGTGCATTTGTGAGACCGTCACCCTCCAGAGGCCACATTGGCGGGCTCACACGAACTACTGCTGATGCCGCTCTTTTATGCGAGGTAAGGCCCCGTCTCGAACAGTCGCGCAACGGCCACCTTCTGTTCAACTTTTCGCAATCGACATACAAGCTCTCAAACTTTTTCTTTCCTGTCTGTAAAAGTGAAACATTCTCTGAATTCGTGCAAGAAGTAAGGGTTGTTGATGCAGTTGGTGGTATAAAAGAGATACAATTTCTTTCCATTACGTCCTCACTCGTTTGCGTGAGTAGTCGTAGTGATGTAGGTAGTCAAAACTCGTCGGTTGGTGATATCGTAGGCCAGAATGAAAGACGGAGGGCCCTCGTGTGGGCAGGATGATCCATGAGGGTGCAGGCTGCAGGCTGCACTCTGCTGCTGGTGGAGACGGTGGGTGGCGGCCAAGCCGATACGGCGGTAGCCGATATAGTGGACCTCGTGTTGCTTGTCCTGCCCCCAGCTGGCGGAGACGAACTGCAGGGAATAAAGAAGGGTGAGAATTCATTTTGCTAAAAGAATGAACTTATTTGCTTAGTCACAGGCTTGTTGTTTGGGACGGAATGCGCAATCGAATGAACGTAGCAAAGGCTGAGGTGATGATCAGACCTTCACCGTCGTCGTTTAATGCATGACAACAAGTAGTGTCTGATAAGCGTGGCTTGAGTTTTCGTTGCCTTCACTGACATCATTTGACAACTTGCTGAATCTTTTCTCCACTAATCTTACTTTTCATCTTACTATGCATTTGATATCATTATGTAGTGGTGAGTTGCTGCTGTATGGCGACAAACTTACATCGCGTATAAACTTTGAGTTTCACTGCCCACGAAGGACATATACCTGCTCCGGAAACTAAAACACAGTCTTCATTCGGATACAGGGCTTGTGTTCGTTACACTGGGATGAGAACGTAAGGTGCAACTTCGTCTGACTCACAAGCTGTTCAAGTTATGAGGGTGTTACTGGGAAGCAGGAATTATAGAAGTTGCAGACATTGTCGTTATAAACAAAGCAGATGGACACCTAAAAGACGCAGCCATGGCAGCTGTATCTGAATATCGGGCAGCCCTGCAATTTTCCCATCCTCGCTCCCCTGCATGGAGCCCGCCTGTGAGTCCCTTTCTCTTCTGCCGGCTGTTGGCAGATGCTGCCTTTGTGCTTGTGCATGAGAGCAGCTAGGAGGTCGCTTTGGCTTCTTCAGTATTCGAATGTCCTGAATAGCTATGAGGATTTAAAAGGTTATTAAGTGAAATTGTATAGTAGCAAGAATCTGTAAGAATTTGAAGACAGCAGGATTTAAATTCGAGGAAGTCAGTCAATTGTATATGCCTCGTACATGGATGCACATGATCCATATGATGCGCATTTCAATCTCATTCCTCCTCCACTCTAGCGCACTTCTTGCACAGCTTGAGATGTCCGTCCTCCCGCTGAATACCTCCGTGACTTTCAGTAGTTGAAAAGATACTTATTTTATTAGACCACCTCGAGCAGCCTCTCACATCAGCAGTGCCATTGCAGGTGTTGGCTTGCAGCTCGCGGACTGGTCTAGGCATGTCAGACCTTTGGCAACAGATGCTGACTTATGAGCGGGTCATGGGAACTGCTGGAGACCTTCAAACTCGACGTTCTGAACAGAGCCAAGGCCTGCTTTGGAGCAACGTGCAGAATGAGCTTCTCGACAGGTGAACAGGGTTTGGATGGTTTGGTCGGTTAGAACTTGGCGTCGTTAAGTCTATGCCCTGTCAAGAGAGACCGAACTCCATGAAAATGATCTACCTTTGAACGTGAGAGGGGTTAATGGGAAACACCATTCGCCTTTGCCAGTGGTTTGACGACTCACTGGCTGGCTGGTGGTTTCGTTTTGGTTTTCATCTAATCAGAGCCGGGCTTTGTGTACAGGTTTTATCGAGATAAAAAGCTGAAAGGAACTTTCAAACTCTGGGAGCAAAGTGTGGCGGAGGGCAAACTTGCGTCTCGCACGGCTGCGTACTGCATTATTGAATCCTTCTTCCGCATCCCTGATACTCATTGACTGTCCATCTGGCAGCAGCCTGCCATATTTCCCGTAAGGGTCAGCTTTGAAATGGTCAACTCGTGATGTACAGAGTTCATCGGTGGTTTTGGCCCGGCTAAATATGTTAAGGTGGTGTCAAGCACTGACTCTTTGCTGCAAGGTCAAATTGCTCATATATTAATAGACGGATGGTATTAAGCCACCTTGTAAGTATATCAGTCCACCAGCAACTACAGACTGGCAGGGCATGGAGCCTTTGTAAGCTTAGTGAGATTTTACCCTTTTGTTTCACAGGAAATTTGGATTTTTATTTCTGTATGCAAGGACGCAGTTCAATACCAACAAGTTTTCTCCATGCTTGCACATGCGGCCACATTGGCCGAACCCTACTGTCCTGTAAGCCCCGCAGTAGCCATAGCCAGCGCCAGCGCCAGCGCCGTACAATCAGCAGAGCAGCGGCCGACCGTACCGTCGCCGACCGACACTGGCGGGCGTCAGCGCTCCACCCCAATGGTCACGTCATGGCCGGCCACGGTACGGTCGAGTAGAGGTACCGTACGGCGGAGGTACCGTACGGTGGCTGGCGCCGCAGCGCAGGGCCGGGCGCGGCCTGAGGCTGCCTGCGACTGCCTGCCTGCAGCACACGGGCTGCACGGCGCGGAGGACAGGCTCGCTGCTGCTGCAGCTGCTGCTGCCGCGCGCATGCTGCTCCGCCAGCTGTGCCTTCCGCACTCTGCCTCATGGCCCTGTCGAGGCCGCTGCATCTGCTCGCCTTGTCTTCTGTCGTTCTCTGCACTATCTACGCCTGCATTTTAGCTCGCAAGACTGCAAAAGAAGATGAACAAAACGACTGCTTGATGACGTACATGTATCCAAACTACGTTCCAATAGCCATCGACGCACCACCTGGCAGGATATTAAACGAAACTTTGGCTTTTGACGAGGTACAAAAGAAAGCAAACTTGTTGTCATTGTCACGCTTTTATGTACTTTCAGCCAGCTTTGAGCTATTATGGGATTTATGGGCTTTTTACTAGCAGTGGAATAGTATCGCATTCGCTTTGTGAATGCTTCCATTGTTGCTTGGCTTCTTGATTCTGGATAAATTACCGAATGAGTAGAAACAACCGAGTCGCGCAGCAGAGCTATACTCTTGACGTTTCTTTCTTGCATTCCCCTCTTCAGCATTCCTTAGGCACGGCACTTTGCAGTGTGGAGCAGTGATCAGAGCGATAAGTTTCACAAATTAGCATTGCATGCTAGGTAAAATTAAAAGTGAACTTGAACAATATTGTGGAATGAATTGTAAAGTTTCACGAACATGTGTTCCTCGTGTTGTAGTACACACGCCTTCATGCTATTGCTTACATCAAGAACTTTTCCACTCCTGCTTCCACGGTGATACAGGACGACAAAGATGAACGAGGAAAGACTGGAGTAAAAGGAAGGAGTTTTGCTAGTACGTCAACTTCTCCCTCCGCCTATGGGCATGAAATAGCAGATTTCTTTATTTGTTTTGTCTTTAATCACGTATAATGGTAGTAGTGGAGCGGTTGTCTAATTCAGGGCCGCATGTGGCTGTAGAGGCATGTCCCGCCTTTTTTCCATGCAGCTGTTTAGAATTCTTCACCTTATTTGAAGTGCCTTTGGAAGGCAGATTCACATGTTATTATCGCCTCACGCCTCAAGCAGTGACAATTCTTTTCGAGGCGTTGCAACTCTTACATTTGAAAGTCCTTTGCTGCGATATTTAAAATTATGTTTACCTTATACAGTTTTTTCAGCATTCGTCCTTTATCCAAATGTATCCGGAGAAGGTGTTATCTAGAGTTGAACCAATAACGTATACTCAAAATCTCCCGGCAACTGCACTGAATCTTTTAGAAATGTTTTAATTTAAGAGATTTGGAGCACCTGCTTTTCGACCTCTATCAACTTTGTGTATAACTTGAAATTCACTCAAAATCTCCGTCACGATTTCTGCATTTATCGCTAAACTCGGCTTTGCTCTGTCTCATTCTATAAGTTATCGTACATCTGGACATAGGGATACATGCTTTTATCCTATCCTCGGTATTTCCTACGATGTGTGGCGTGCATATATCTGGAACCCTGTCTGCCCTATGTTTGTCAATGTGTACTTCGGTCTGGTTCTCTTTATTTCGTTAAAATGGAATGGTTGTGGTCTTCTTGATTGGCAACCACGGAGTTGTTTGACTAGCGACACTAAAAGACTTTTGCAAGCAATGTATGCTTATACATGTGCCCTCACCATTAGCTCATTGTTGATCAACTACCCCCTTTTTTTTGTAGGGAAGTATGGTTTGTATTTCTATCGAGAAGGCTGGAAGCATGCGAATATCAAGGAATCTCTGCGACGCCTTTCAGGCGTGCCAGTGCTGTTTATTCCTGGCAACGGAGGAAGCTATCGCCAGGTAGGTGTCTAACTTGAAGGATTTCAAAAGTAGGACACGAAGGTGTTGACCTGCCGAGTACAAGCATTGCCGACTTATCATCGAATCAGTCACCTGAGCGGCGAGTCTTTGCGAGATAATTACTCATTGGTCCTAGGCTGCAGTCAAAGTCTCTGCTGCATTGTTCCATAGTTTTTGTGTGAATGCTTTTCTTGCCGTGTGAATCTTGAATGCTGCTGGTTTTGCAGGCCCGCTCCCTTGCAGCTGAATCAGATCGCCTCTTTTCCAGCGGTCCCCAGGATGCATCAACTTACAAGCTGGCAACTCTAACACCTGAGGAGGGTGCTTATTTAAGTGTTCTTGATTCTAGAAGTGGCAGTCTTTTGTCATCCCAACAAAGTAATTGGAGTGCCTTGGCAGAATGGAGAGCAGCTATGGGACAAAACAAAACTGCAGAGTTTCCGAACAGGCTTGACTGGTTCATGGTGGATTTTCATGAGGAATTCTCAGCTTTGGATGCCAAAATTTCTATGCAGCACACAGAATTCGTGGTGACGGCCATTCACAAGGTAAGACCTTGCAGCGTGCTTCAGTTGACATCAGTTTTGTAAAGTCTGAGCTGTATAAGCGAATTTCAGAGGCAGCATGCTTTATTTGGCGAATAATGTGCCTGAAAGGCTGCTGATGTTTATTGACTGATTCGCTGAGTTTTGTTGACTTGTATCATGGCCTAATGAGCTTTTCATTCGACTGCATACCATTGGAACCTGACGATTCTTTATAGTCCTGGATTCAAATGCACATGGGACGTGATCTATGTATAGTATAACACAGTCATGTCATATATTGTGTAAATAAGTAGTAAAAATTCGACTATGATTCATTTGTAACCACGCTAAATGTACTCCATTTGTCGTACTGTGCTGGCTCAAGTTTTCATGATAGCTTAGACTTCCCATTTGTTGGAGCCAACAGGCCCACAACATGTGTATGACATCCAGCATTATTGGTAAAGTTTGTCGTTACGTGTTAAATATTGCAGATTTTGGAACTATACCAAGAAGTGGTTGCCGAGCGAAGGGCACAACAGCAGCTTAGCAACATAAAGAGCCTGAACAGGCTGAAGAGATTCACGGATGACGCTCCCGAGCCAGAACAACCATCAAGTGTATTGCTTGTAGGCCACTCAATGGGAGGAGCCATTGCCCGTGCTGCTGTTGTCCATCCACAACTGAAGCCAAAGAGCGTGAATACTGTCATCACACTTTCCAGCCCTCATGTGTGAGTGAGCGGCGTAGCTTTGCTCCGAACAGGTCCTGCCAGTCTCAACCATACTGCTACAGGTGAACTGCATTTGGGAGTGTCTAATAAAAGTTCTGGCATGTGTTGCGCATCGACGCGTGGCAATCATGGCACGCCTTTCACCATAAGCTGTGTGCTCTATGACCGGGCCCATTATTCTTTGTGTGCCGACAGGTAATAGAATTTTATAGTGGTTGGAGGCCTGGCCGTCCCAGCTGTGATACCTTATGAAGGCTCTGCCTTCCATATTCGTGTACATGTTTTGATAGCACATGTGAGCCTGAGCTGATATTTGATTATTGTTTTGATCACAGAGCACCTCCAATTGCCAGTCAACCGGCCCTTGTTCAGTGGCTTAGTGGAGTGAATAAGTCTTGGCGGCAGCTTTTACAACCTAATCGGGATGGAACAGCTCCAGATCTCGCAAATTTGTTGGTTGCTTCTATTGCTGGAGGAACGAAGGACAACCAGGCAAGCATCTAGCCCATCACATCGTGTAAGTCTCGCAAAAGGGAATGAGCATCTGCTCATCTCATTTGCAAGTGTGGCAAGTGTGTTTTATTACGAACATCTTTATAGATAAAAAACTGTTATTATCACCTCTTCTTGAGTTAGTTTTCGGTTAATGAAGAATGACACAATAAGCAGTTACAGACCGTGGGAAAGTCGTACCGTGCTACGTGCTAACACCTTGCGACAAGGTCATGGTCTAAACATTTCCACTGATTAGCATAAGTGAAGGCCTCCAACTGGAGTAGTTTCTGAGTCATTATCTAAGCTTCGCTAGCCGTTCAAACACTTTTTCGGTATGGTTGGGTTTCCTCAAAGTGCAATTATGTATGGAGCACGCCTTTATTCCCTAGGTCACTTTTCACTTTACTGCAGAAGATGGACTGATAGTGGCCTTCCGAAGACTAAACATGACGTGAAACCTAGAAGCTGGCCATTTGGATTTTTACCCTGCTGTGCCTCTCTTGTTTAGGTTCAGGCAGTCACGAAATTCTTCTTGTAAATCACTCTCAATTGAGATCTTACTTTTTCTGTGCCTGAGTGAGGGCAAATTGGAAGTCCTTAGCCAGCCACTTCTTGAACACTGTTGCAGGTTCGATCGGCGCTGTCTCACCTGGACGACCTCGGACCGTCCGGTTTCTTTGTGACAGCGGGGACAACCAGCATGCCTTCTGTCTGGCTCTCCACGGATCATCTGTGCATCATGTGGTGTAACCAGCTCGTAGTCCAGGTGTGGAAGCCGCTCTAACCGTTCTGACGACATACTCATGGTCCTCCTTACCTACTGAATAAAAATGCTCCGAGTGCATGTTCACCAAACTCAAGTTCATGTTTAGCAGTTGATGTTGAGGTTTTTGGCCGGTTGTTTGCCATAGCCCAAATGTTTGTGACATTTTGACATTGAAGCAACCTACACACAGCCAGGCGAGCAATTCAACCGATAGTCACTGCAGTAGTTGTATCCTTGAAGTTCACGATAAAGGTAAGGGAATGCTATCCAAATAGGTGAACACTTCCGTCGAAGATATCCGGAAAATGAGACTTGGAGGGTTGGCAGACCAAGGAGGGACGTGCTTAATTATATGCATCAGATTACTGTGGTTCTGAGCTTTATAGGGCATTTTCTTATACATGCTAACTAATGCAAAGAGTTCAGTCTTGCTTGCTTGAATTGTGCTTTGTTTCTTTTGGCGCTTACAGGTGGCAACCGCTATCCTTAATTTAGTCGATCCGAAAAGCAGACAGCTGCATGCAGACCCTGTACATCGGCATGCCATTTTGGCAAGTCATTTTCGGAGCGCCATACCACAGTCCTTCGGATGGCTTCCTACGGCTTCATCTGTACTTTCAGATCGTCGTCAAAACAGCTTACTTCTAGGTACTGATTCTACCCGTCAGTAGTCCTTGCCAATTGACGAGGCTATTCTATGCCTGTTGAATGAAGGTTGTCGAGACTGAAAGCTGCCACTGTATTTTGCCTCGTGCTTTTCATTTAATTGTGTGCATCCGGATGTCATGAAAACTGGATCTGGGGAACGATGGTAGACACTTGGGTAGACACTTAGGACAGGGCGGTGGAACGAACTTCAGAATTTTATCATAATGCTGAAAACTTTTTCTTGGTTTTCCATTTGCGATCCAACTTTGTAGCCTTTTTCCTTTGTTTCTATTGCACAGGTAGCGACACAGAAATCAATCGCAGCTCAAGATCATCTGCATTCAACGGCTCGGAGGAGGTTTTTGCTGCAACAGGAGAGTGTCCACCAATCCCAAGTTGGATCATTGAACCGCAGGTGAGTAATGTCCATGCTCATAGTACGGGAGATGGATGCCTTGAGGTGCACACTGCATGCGATTTGGACTTATAATTTTGGCGGTTATCTATTCCATGTTGTTGTTCATTTGACACACCCTTTCTTTGTTACGCCTTTAGCTTTGACGTAATTTAACTATGCCTATGTGGCTGGGGCTGTAGCAAACAGATATTTTTGCTGAGACGTCCATGGTAACTGTTACCGCTCGAGATGGTCGAAGGCGCTGGATGAATATCCAAGCATGGGTAGGTCCTCGAATTTTCCACTGTGCCTCGCTGACTGCCTCTGTTGGCAGACCTTTAGCGGCAGTTCCTCTTTACTGAAGGTTGAGTACAACATTCTTGCAACTTTACTCGTTTCTTTTGTTTTTCTTGGGGTGAGGATGTCTGGTTAAGTGAGAGATGACACGTGAGGAGGATGCCATAATGTGTGATAGGACGGGCTGGCTCACTGTCCAGAGCCGTTGGTTTTCATTTTCCTCCTTTCATTATCTACTTCAGTATTTGCCTCCACCTTAGCTCGTCGGTTCGACTTTAGAAGGATACACGCTGTCCCCGGCGAGTTGAAAAGGCGAATGCTTGAAAACAGACATGGGGTCATACTTCTGCTGCTGTTACAGGCTTCCACCTGATTAATCCTTGGAAGCAGATACTTATTGCAAGCTATATTTCTATGGCTTGCAGGCAAGCAAAGGAAAAGACCATTTGGTGGTTGTGACTAGTCTGGTACCCTGCCAAACCATTCGCATTCACTTGTGGCGAGCCAGTGTGGCCGGCTCTCAGTCTTCCCCTGTGGAGATTACGCGGCACTTGCTGCCCCTTCCGTCGGGCAGCCACCGTGTCATGGTCAGCCACCATCCCCGTTTAGTTGTCTGTGGGTTGGCACCTTGCTTAGCTTTACTTCTGTCGTTGAATAAAGAAGCTCCCCAATATGCATGCACCTCTACCTGGAGGCCCTGCCGTACACTTCCGATATATCGATCATATCCAGGAGCTAGCTTGCTAATTTGTAGCTTTCAGTCTGAAATGTACGTTTCAATGAGTTTCACTGGCAAAGTTGCACTTCAATCTATCATTGATAAGCATGATTCTACTTCTGAAGCTGTGATGACGAATCTAAAGGTCATTGAGGTCGACTCAAGCTTTTGATGCCAACCTCGTGTTCTTTCTCTCGCTCACAACCATAAAAGCGTAACACTTGGTGAGCTTTGTTTCAGAATAAGCATGGGAAACTCAGAAACCAACCAGGCCCAACGGGCTTGTTGCTGCTTTCTCCAGCCGCAATGAAGGACTTTCGGTTTCTCACGCTATCAATTGCTCCTCCACCGGTATTTTTTCCACACCATTTGTTTTAGACACTGTTCTGCAAGCCCACGAAATGCTTCACAGAAGTTGCTGACTTGTGATATTCTGAAAGTGTATTTCTCAATCCTGTTCAGGTGAGAAAATAATGAGAGAATAATATAGTCTCTAAATCTTGCTTGTTACGCTACAAATTTTATGTCTGGGTTCCCAAGTGCTTCATCCATGGGCAATTGGTTTTTTGTGCCTTTCATTCTCTCAAGGCTTGCATACTTTCGTCCGCCAGGGATTCTCAACAAGCACCCCCTTGTTTGAATTCCGTTTCTGTTTTGCAGGCAGGCTCTGGTGGCCGCTCAACAATTGCAGCCATGGCCATCGCTCAGTTTTACAGAGGGACCGATGCAGTTATCCCTATTTCTGCCATGTGGCTCCTATCCACTTTATTCAAGCATCGTGTATGTATACATAAGCTGGCATAACCCTTTTGGCAGAAATTATTGAATTGATTTCTGTCCTGACTGTTTTGTTTGTCTGTCTGTCTGTCAGCTTCTCGACCTCATATCTGACGAATTGCTCGTTCTGTATTCTATCAATTGCAACCTGTTTAATCATTTCCGAGGCCTGGTTTGAAAGTTTCTTGCAGTCATTTTCTATTGCTAACCAATTGACCAGATGTGTTCCATGGTGAATAAAGATTTGCCTCGGCTGCCCTCTAGAGTCTTGAGCCCGGATAAAAAATCTCCTAAATGTTGGTGCAGAAATGTTTCACGTATATAAACAGTGCGACTGAACGACTGCGAATTGTTTTTCAATTGGCATTGTAGTCTATGGTGATTGTCGTTTAGTGCGTAATTCCCTTTAAGGAATTTTGTTTGGCAGGAAGTTGAGGTGGAGGAGGGCCATGCTTTAATGTTGAAGATGGACCTTCGCGTAAGTCCGGGCTTGCTCCCTCTGCGATTGCGATGCAATGCCACACAGTGTGGGCAGGCCGAGGGCTACAAGTTGGATCCACAGATCGACTCTTCAGGTCTGGCATTGGCCGAAATGGCCACCCTTCATTGCCCGCTTTTAGAGTTGTTCACTTGTATCTCATCCACTCGTTGTTTTTTTTTCCAAACTAGCAGCATAAGTCCATGCTACCTGAAACAAGGTTCCCTACGGTAGAAGCTGGTTTTCTTTGCCATGTGGTGCACGGTCAGTACTGCATCTGAAGGCATTTTGAAAAACGATTGCAATCGAGGACGTCTAAGTTATTTAATCATTGTAGATTACACTTTATTTGCAATTGTTTGATAAAACACATGCATTCTATAGTACAGATTGTTAATAAGTGGTCAGCGGAAGGATTACCAAGTTGTTGGATTTTGAATAGGGATGTTAGATTTGATGGTGATGACTATGCTGTTGGATTGAGCATTGTTATTTCGAGCCTATGCTGTATGTACAAAGGTGCTTTGTTCTGGGTCTTAGGCACTCAAGCTGGCTTGGACTAAGTATTTGCTTTTTCCCACCCGATTGGCATTATCTCGTTCTCATATTTCGTTGGATGAAGTGAACAGCTTCACCGTCTGCCACCGTGTGATATGATCCTCTATTTTGTCGCACTGTTTCATATGGCTTCTATCTGTGACTGTGTGCAGGCGAATCCTGGTCTGCCCACTCGTGCAGAGTAGGCTGCTTTCCTCCAACGGCCATTCTGTGGGATCCCCATGCGGAGCACGAGGTCATTGTCCCGGCTCTGCGCTCAGAGCTGCTGGTGACTGATTCCCCTCCAGCAGTGTGGAGAAAGCCGAGCGCCTGGAAACAATCAACATCGCAACTTATTATTCTTGTGAGTTAACCTTGCCATCCTTGTGCTTTCACTGGCGCTGAGACTGTTGTTTTGGACTTGGAAAAGTGGAATTAAGCGACTGACCTGAATACCATGATAGTCAATACAGAGCTATGGAGTTATTTGAAGTTGGAGAAAGCTTTAGCATGCAGCAGCTTAATAAGATGAAACAATCTTGAGCAGCAACCAACGTTTAATCTTGTCAGCAAACGAGAGTGACAGTCAAAGCTTATGGCTGTCATTTTTTTTTTCTGGAATGGTTGAAGCGGCTGCTTGTCCACACGAGATGTAACGTGGGGTGGGGTTGTGGTTGACATGCCAGCTGGACCCCCATTGTTCATACAACCTAACCATAAGGGCTTCTTTGGAACATGCGACACTTCGATTCTTTGTCAGCCATGCCCCACAAGTGAGCGATTGGCTCTCTTCGCCCTTCTTATTTTCTGTGTTCCTGATTTCATTTTCCACACTGGAATATACTTAGGGATTTTATGCACCTAAACCATCTCTGCAGTCAGCTTTGAAACGGCTTTTGACTGGCCTTTGATTGATTGATTGCCTTTGTTGGCCTGAAAGGGAATCACTATCTGAAGAGTTGGAAGGCCATTCAAACGATGTGGCAATGATGCTGAGTCTCAGCCCGAAAGAAATGCAAACGTTCTTTAGACCCTGCATTCTGCTACGTAGAAGCTCGTCACTTTGCTGCCAAGTGGCTGTCATAATTTGAGCTGGCACAACTGCAGTGCCGCCTCTTCGTAACCTTTTTGGTCTGCGGATGATGACAAGGATCTGTCCCGTAAAGCGCACGTTTTGATCCGCGTGCTTACCACCTCTAAAATCAATGGCGTGCTTGACAGATCGCTGCCTTGGCAGCTTCGGCCCTGCTTTTCGCTATCTTTCAGCAAACTACTGCCTGGGAGCTGGCCCAACCTCTGCCTTCCCTCCTCTCATCATTAGCATGGACGCTCGGCTTCCCATATCCCCTCCTTTTTGAGTGTCTGGGCCCATTGGCCATTTATCTCACCACAGGCATTTTGAGGGGCAAAACTCCTGATTCATTTGAAGCAGTGGTAGTGGAGGCGTTGGTAACATTTATTATTGCCACGGCAGCCGTGACCATATTGGCGGTGGGGATTTTATGCATCCTCAACATTGTCTTGGGAGCTTCTTCATTGGCCAAGAGGTAAGGAGGCCAAACTATAGAGACCGAAGTGTATCCACATAGCAGCAGGGCCAAAGGAGAAAGCTAGAGAAATCAAATGCGCTTGCTCTGCCTTGTAGAACCCAGGCGAGCGCAAGTCTAGGCTGAAGGGCAGGCAGGCGAACAGGGCTCTCTTTGGCGGAACTACCATGGCTCGTCTGAGTCTAACCTCTGCTCTTTCTTTGCTTGTTTCGCAGATCAAGCTGGGGGCTGAGTAGGCAGGTGAGATCCTCTGACATCACTGCATTCTTGCCAGATCTAGATGCCCTTTAAACAGAAGGTGCTGAAGGCTGTCTGTAAGCTCCAATGACGAGCTACCAACCAAAGGCTTGATCTTGTAAAGTTCAAGCTGCTGGTGTCTTGGCCTTTTGCATTTTGCACGACCAGTTAAGTTCTGATCGTGAATTTGTGTAAGCTTAAATAAGTTCAAGCTATTGGAGTCAGTTATCATAATTGTCGTCAGGAGTGGCATCGTCATGTGACCGGCGGTCATGTGAGCGTCCAGACTGTTTGGCCATAGAAGCTGTATGAGCCAAGCTTTTGTGGTGCTCATTTTCTATTTTATATTTCTAGTCTATGGGCTATTTCATTATAATCTGAAATTATGTTTAACATTAAGACATTGCTTGCTCCAGAGTACAGTTGAATTGGCACGGATATGTCCTTGGCCTCTTTGTGGCGCAATCTTCCATCCAACACCTTGCACTGCTGCTTGTAGTTTGCTCCATTTCTTGTAGGCCGCCTCCCAAATGTGTCTGCTGTGTTGGACAGGTATCGCAGGTGTCCAACTTGCCTCAGAGAAGGTTAGGAATGGGAGCAGCAAGCCTGTTCTTCACTTTTTTCGTCCATCCCTGTCTTGGACTTCTCATTCTCCTCTTCTTGGAGGCTTCCGTGACGATTGCCTCTCTGCAGAGGTGTGTTCTTTTTGGAGGCCCTGTCCCATAATCACCCTGTTGTTAGACTCCGCAGTCTACTGCATTGACATGCAGTGGCCAATACTGCTAGTTAGTGCACTTCAGTTCTTTGCATTCCATTCAACATGCAACTCTTTCCTTGCATGTGCGTTTCTGTATTAACTCGTGTCCCTTTGTCTGCCATACCCGTGTGTTAAGCTGCCATTTCTGTGCTCACCCTTCAACGGATCAGTTCCTCTTATGCAGGTTTCATTCAGCACAGATTGGAACCATGAAAGAGGGGGCTGAGATTTGGGCCGCCAGTCAAAGAGATGGCGGCATCAAGGGCTCAGGTAGCGATGTGTTGAGGAAAAGCAAGAATGAGTTCGTGGAGGTTGATGTGCTAGGGAGTGAGCACTTGGATGTATTTCGTCACCGCCACGCGATCCTTGTTCTACATTTCCTCGCATGTTCATTTCTTCTTCCATCACTTGTCGCATGGATGAGGGTGAGTGACAGATTTCCTCAAATGACTCTTGTGGCATGTTTTGCGGAAGACTTGTGCTTAATGGGAGGACTCATGTTTATTTCAAACGGCTCTATGTTGGATTGACTCAATTCTTTTCTGACTCAACTGGGACTTATTTTTCTATGCAGAGACCGATGTTTCATTTCGCCATTCCCTCTCTCGTAGATTCTTTACCTGTTTCCCTGATCCTGGCTCACGGCTTCCTTTCTTTCAATGTTGAAACGAATTCGTCACCACTCCCTTCGACTTCCGCATCTTCTTTCCTATCCTCCAAAACGAGCTTTGGCATCAGCGCCATCTATGCAGTAGCGGGCCTGGCGTCCTTTCTTGCTAGTTTGTCAATGGCCCTCTCCACCGTCCTCTACTCAATAGCAGCCGTTGGAGGCTCAACGCTAGCCCTTTATGTGCTGGACATCAGAAGAGAAGGCGGCACAAGGGCAGGCTGGCTGCTTAAGGGGAGGCACGAGCACCATCACTAGGTCAGCATATCCCCTATTGTGTCCACTCCGTTGGTTCAAATGGGGCCTCGGAAGTGGGTGAAGTTGATGATGGGGAGAGATCATGTGATATTATCGCTGCTACTGAAATGAAATTCCCTTTTTCTTTTGAAGCGTGAGGTTTGGTCCTTTCAACGCTATCTGCAGATTTTTTTTTCGTGAGCCACTCATTAAGCTACTTGCAAACAGTGCCGTATGGCGCGGGTCAATCCCACACACTCACGCAGAGGCAGGGGTCCCATCCCCTCAGTAATCTTATCAAGACCGAGTTGTCCCAACCGCACCAGAATGTGATTCTTTCAGACACGTTCTTTGTTAACACGAATGTTCTCATAACACATGGCATACATTTACAAGATGGTCAGTGAATCCAAGAACAAGGTCTATGTAGAAGAAGCCAGTAGTCGGTCAAGAACTAAGCCCATATAGCAAACTAGACTATGCTCAGTGGGGTACATAAAATCGGAAGATGACCTCCAATGCGGATAAAATTTGAAAAAGAAAACTACGATCCAGTTTGAGGAACCATTTGAGAGGCTGCCGACTGTCCCGAATTCACCTCGGCAGCCATCCGCGGGCAGAAAGAAAGCCCCTTTTGCAGTCAGTGCGGTGTGGGCACAGCTCAAATCAGTCCACGCGGAGGAGCGCTTGGAGGTCCGCCCGCAGGAGTTCAATGATCTCCTCCGGGTTCTCCCGAACGTACCAGTGGCCTCCTGCATGCTCAGCATTCCTCCCTTTAGGAAGACAAAAATATTCAAGTATTCACCTCCTTTAGAATAACATGTTTTACGAGGCAACTAAAGCGTGAAAACTAACAAGGAATGAATGGACCAATGGAGAACAGAGACAGAATGGCCATATCTGCTTGTTTTACATGATTTCTTCAATTGACAAGCAAGTTTGCGGCATCAGAAACAATAAGCTCTGCTGTCTGTTAATCCCTGCACTGCCAAGCCTAGATGTATACATCCGTTTAGCATGACTCCCGTTGGTGCCTCACCTGAGACCCAATGCTCTTCAAACAGCCCTTGCGTGTGCATACGCCAAGCACTTATCTGCGCCTCCCACCGAGGTACCCTAACGTTCATATTCTACAATCAAGAAGTCAACCTTCCAAAAACAACATACTCAAGTTACCATGGCTCAACATGGCTTAACATGGCTCCTCAAGTTACCATGTATAATGTGAAGGGCTTCACCTTACCTTTTGAGTTCATTGAAGATCCTCTCTATGCATGAGTCATCTTTTGTGTGCCATGAACACCCTGTCGACAAAGCTATCGGATATGGAAAGGCATGCAGTCACGGCAACAGCTCAGGGTAGCCTACCTGCTCCTTTGTATAACGCTGGTCGTTGATGGCCCCAATAGCTACAAGCGGACATTGCAATGGGCGCAGCACAGGCTGGTAAGTCTCCAACGCTGAGCACCCAAACAAAGACCCAAAAAAAGTTCCATCGTAAGTTTGGTGTATGGGACAAAACTAGCCATAACGACCCACATCCAAAAAGTTGTTTGATTGACTAGTGAAGGCCGACAAGTCAACAAATTTCCAAACACGTCCGCAAAATCTGCACAGGCAGGCCCTCGAACACGCTGTATCTTTGCCCTCTCTATTCCTCTCTCAACACGTGTCCTGCAAATGTTTTTACAACACACCTTGGAAATCGGCTTTCAGAAGTGGCAAGACATAACGCCGGCTGGCCTCTGCCTGTTCCTTCCGCCCACAAAAAAAAATTTCTGCCCTATTGGCCCACCAGAACAATGTACTAGAGCCTAATGAACCTGCAAACATGCCTGAAAGGCCAACAAAATCAATCTTACTGCCACAGAGGCGATGATCCAAACGTTACGTTAGTGAGCACAGACGTCTCACCTTCAAGTGCTCCACTGAGGGCTAGTTTCCTACAGTGCATTGTCAAGGGAGATAACGCAGCTTCTGCAATTTTGTGTTGCATGTTGGATATTGACGAGGAAACGAACCTGCAGTGCTGGAACTCGGCCATAACGTCGGAAGAAACATCGCCAAAACTCTTCATCGGTCAGAGTGTGGAAGGTGGTGGGGTCCACATCGTGTTCCACTGCTGCCAGTGCGGGAGCTCTGCCACATGTGCTCCAAGCCCATCCCAGCAATTCCACGTTTTTGAACTGCACTGAGCTACCCTGCAACCAGCAGCATACGAAGGAAGCGTTGTGTGGGTCATAACACTCCTAAATGCTTAAGTACGGCAGTCATGAAAGTAGACTACACTATCAAAATAACGAAATAAACGGTCCTTCTGAAATGAGAAAGAATGCTCCGGCATGGTCCGGCACCTGTTGCCTGATGCATACAGCTTGAGTGGGCCCAGGGAGCCCCCTGGGTGAGGCAGAATCTCCGTTTTTATTCGCTCGTCCATAGCCATGAGACGGTGAGCAATCTCGTATGCAACCCAGGAGCCCATGCTGTGCCCAAAGAGGGCAAAAGGCTGCATGAAAAAATCCCAGGTCAGTAAACCAAGCATGTTAGCTGCATGGCTTTGTTGTACACTTACATCACTTTCCAAAAACCTCCAGCGGAATGTCATGTCTTCGGAAAGGGTAGAATTGTCTTCCATTTTTGCTACAATAGTACCACTACTAAGTTGATATTTTCAGTCCCTCAGACTTGCATGGCGTAAAAACCATATGTGCAAACTTGCAGCAGATGGCAGAATGCAAGAAATTCATGTTGCGGATATGCAAGCAACACCTATGGTAGTGCAAACATTTGATTGTCTGCAGAGCTTTCTGGCCCTTTCGAATATTTCAAGGAATAACACTCTAGGTGTTGAATGGAGAATTTCACAGATTATCTGAGGAGTAACAAAAGCCGAAATTGGTGGACGGACAAAGAACGAATATCTAACTTGAGAGGAACTTAATTAAATCAATTAATTAAATTACTGCATTTGCTTACAGCTCGTGAGTATGCTGGTCAGGCATGTAAAATATGCAATACCCCTCACGCATTCATCAAGGTTAAATATCTCCATGTTGCAGTAGCCCTTGAAGTTGTAGAAAGCAAAAAATGTCGACGATCGTCATGTGGAAAAACTATCACATCAAGAGAAGAGTTCCACCTTTTCACGAAAAAGAGGGAGCAGATTCTCAAGACAGTCTGTCACGAGCTCATCCATAGATACAGGACGCCGCTCAAGCCCTCGGGCCCCTTGCCCCGGCATCTCCACTGCCAGCACCTGCATATGTCACAGACAATGCCGGCCCTCTCACATCTTCGTACTGCCTTTCAGCGTTAAGAAGAACTGCTAAGAGAAGCGCGAATGCACACATGTTGCATGCACTTCTTACCTCCACATGCGGCGCCAACGCCCGCGCCCACGCGTGGTATATCCATGCTCCCGTGGCGGCCTGCAATCCCTCCCTCTCTCCCTCTCACCTCTTTCTGCTGCCTCCTTTCATACAGCCAACTTCCAACCTGCGGAGTTCACATCCTCCAATCGTAATGCAATGTTCAAAGCGGAGTCCAAGTCCAAGACCCGAGCTGCAGGTGGAGCCATCTGCTCCTAAAACAGTGCAGGCGATTATGCGTACAACAGAACACATCTCCATTACTAGGATAGAAGGAGAGCTCCTCTCCCGCGAGGACGCAAGAGAGACTTCCGAGAGAGCCCACCGGCGGGAAGCAGAAGAGGCGGAGCGGCGCGGCGGCGGCTGGAGAGGCTTTGCTCCACTCCGGAGGCGCTGTGACCGCCATGGCTGCCCCTCCCTGCGGGAGGCTGCCGCTGCTCCCTTGCGCGGAGGCCGCCATGGCCGCCGCCTCAGCACGATGCGGCGGAGGCGCCCTCGGCGGAGCCGCTCTCTGCGGGAGCGCCCGGCGGCAGCGGAAGAGCGTCCAGGTCCTCCCTCAGCGAGCACACTTTGCGCCTCCTGCTGTGAGGAGAGCGCTCTGCAGAGCTGCTCAGGATGCAGGCAAACGCGGCTCTTCTGACAATGGAGCCTCTGCAAGTGATTTATCCTCTGCAGCATCCGGGTCGAATTCCCAGGCAACAAGTCAAGAGATTGATTGTGTGGGAACAGGCAGTAACGTGGAGTGTGTCGTGGCGCCGAGTGTGCAAGCAACTTCTCAGGAGCTTGATTGTGTGGGGACAGGCAGTGACGTAGAGTGTTTTGTGGCGGACATTGATAGAGGACCACCTCAGCGTTATGAAGGAATTTCAAAGGAGACGGCTTCTGACGTCCTTCCAGATATTATTGACACACTTATCCTGATTTCTCCTTTCTTCTTCTGGGGCACAGCAATGGTCGCTATGAAGGTGCATTACTTCAACCGTTAGCAGCTTCCCATTTGAAGCGAGTGTTGTTAAAGCCATGTGAGTCCGTTTGCTGTCCGTTGAGAAACGACCCCATTGGTGAACGCACGCCAGCCGTCTAACTGTTGAAGTTGCCACTCTTCTCGTGGCTTAGATTTTAATATGCGCTAAAAACTGTCTGGCCCCAGACAATGGATCATCAGCTGCTGGGCCTGAGCTTCACCAAAGCTTGTCTGCATGTTACAGGAAGTCCTGCCGAAGGCTGGTCCGGCATTTGTTGCGGCAGTGCGCTTGATTCCTGCAGGCGCCTTATTGGTCGCCTTTGCTGCCGCCAGAGGGCGAAAGCTCCCTGATACTGGCATAGCATGGCTGGCCATTTCAGTCTTTGCCCTCGTAGATGGGACTTGTTTCCAGGTGCAATTTTCGTTCTGGTTCCACCACGCAGCACGAACTCACAAAACTTTGTCTAGCAATTGTGGAGTTGCTTGTAACTTCTCAAGCACCACCAGTCTTAACAGAGAACATGTTATTCATTTGATGGGGACAAGCTTTTTTAATTTTTTTGAGGAGCAAGAAATTTTAATAACGTACTGATGTCGACCTGGCCAAGTTTCCGCCCTTTTCTGAGCTGTGGCTGATCACTCTAGCGGTTTTACAAATATTGGCAGCTTTTGACATTCTAGTAAGGGTTTGAGGTGCTTGTCGGAGCCTTTATTTTTAATTGACATTTTGAAAACCTGATGCTGAATCGCGAGAATTTTTATCCTTACTCTTGGTTGCAAATCACATCCATACGTCTATGAGGTGCTTGTCGCAGCTTTTCTGCAGTTCATGAATTTCTCCACTTTGTGTCCGTTCGTACAGGGTTGCCTTTCTGAGGGCCTGCGGCGGACAAGCGCTGGTCTGGGCAGTGTAAGTGATCATGCACTCTTGCGTTGCCTCTCGTTCTCTCTCTCTCTCTTTTTCTTCCTCTCGAGCTGGAAGTTAGTAAACAACTTTTGTAGATTTTGGAGGTGGCACTTTTGGACCCAAGCCATAGGTGAAGGGTGCATCACAAGGAAATGCCTGTTCCTGTGGTCTTGAACTGAACATAAACGCGTCTGCGGTTTTGCTTGTTTGGCTTCAACCTGATGTGCTGGAAGAATTCCTCTGAATGGATTGCTTGAGGAGTGAACAGCTGCATAGTTGACGACCTTACTGACACCAAGTAATGAGTTTGAAGGAGGACCACTAGAAATGTGCTTAATTCTGATGCGATACTTCAGCTTCTTGTTAATCATCAGCTCTGAGTCCCAAGTTCCTTTTCTCTCTTCAGGTCATCATCGACTCTCAGCCCCTTACTGTGGCAGTTCTGGCAGCCCTGCTGTTTGGAGAGACCATCGGCAAGTTGGGCGTCGCGGGTCTTTTCTTGGGAGTGCTGGGACTGTGCCTTTTGGAGGTAAGCACTTGCCCCCAGATTGTCGACAGTTGAGCACGTTTTAGTTTAACTTATCTCGCACATGCCGCCTTTCTCTTTGAAATTAGTTTTATGCGTTTTCCTTATTCATATGTTGCATTAGCTTCAGACAGTTACATTTTCAGTTTCAGTTCAGTCACCACTTCCAGACACTGTGCACTCGTTTAGGTTCATTTTGCTGAATCTGCTTTGGTATGCCACGTTACATAGACTTCCCTTTTGCCTTCGCCATTTGTGTCTTCAAGTGAAACTTGTCGCGTCGCTTGCATGAATGACAGATTCCAGTAGAGGCGGTTCAATCCCTTGTCAGCTCGGACAGCTTGGCACATATGTTTCAACAATTTTCTGTGACTGGCGGAGATTCGGAGTCCGTCGTCCCATTTTCGTTGTGGGATAGTGGGGAATGGTGGATGCTCTTGGCAGCACAAAGCATGGGTAAGAGAGAGTCTGCTTGTTCTTCTCTGTATACATGCTGGGAATCGCAAAGATGCCCTCAATTAGCTCTCCACCTCCCTCCGCTTGCTTCCCTCAGATACGTGAATCGAGAAGGCTGATACAGCTCTCTTTGGGTGGATGACAGCTGTTGGCACAGTCCTGGTCCGTTGGGTCTGTCGCTATAGCGACCCTGTGATGGCGACCGGCTTGGTACGCCCGTCGGCAATGGTTGAAGTTGTGAAGTTCATTTCTTTCATTTTCGCTTAGAGATCATATGATGCAGTCAATTCCTTGTTCTTATTTACTTGCTGGAAGTGGTATGTTGAGCAACTTTGTAAATTTACTGGTCTGAACTGCCCTGTTTGTCTGAGGGCTGCAGCACATGATTCTGGGCGGCGTACCGCTCCTGCTTCTGTCTATACAACAGGGGGATCCGGTTTTCACAGGCCACGTAGGTGAACTCTCTGCATTAGATTGGTCGGCCCTCGTCTACACATCAATCTTTGGGAGTGCAATCAGTTATGGAGTATTCTTCTATAATGCCAACAAAGGTACACTTATTTATTCACTTTCCTACATAGAAATTAAGTGGTCGAATTCAAAGTGATCACCAAGTATCAAGGCCTCTTCCCGTCATTCTGGGGGTCTTTTGACTAGACGGCTTATTATTTGTGTGCGTTACTCAGATTGACGTGGAAGTAAATGTGCAGACACCTTTCTTTTCTTTCCTGCAGAGTTTTCTCCTTGTTGTGACAGACTGAAGGTCCTGACTTCAAAATTACTGTGCTATGATGCGTTTTGGGTTGATTGCAGGCAACTTGACCAAACTCAGTTCACTGACGTTTCTCACACCCATGTTTGCAGCTTTCTTCGGGTGAGTGTAATCAGGTTGGAATTTGTCAGCAATAATTGTTCATATGCAGTTTCTTGCGAAACACAAGAGTCAGACTTGTGTGGCTGTCAAGCATTCTGGGCATCCAAGCGTGCAGGAAAACACTTGAATGTCTGGATAGTAGGATTCCAGTAGGTTGGAGTAACTCTGCATACTAGTTGTCTGCTTTACTAAGTAATCGAATTAGGTTCAAGGTCCGTCGTCGCAAATTCCGTATCAGTTCGTTTGCAGGTTCCGAAGGCCATTCACCCTCACAAGGATGTGGGCTATCTTCACCGCAGGTACATTTATTTGGGAGAGACCTTGTCACCATGGCAGTTAGTAGGAGCTTTGGTCACTGTTGTGGCCATCACATTAGTCAATGTGAAGGTCGAGGACGCACCTGCTGACAAGAAGTTGCCGTGATTATCCTCTTGTTCCAATCGACACCATGCACTTGATAAGCCTGAGCGCGCTGCCAGGTCGTCCGATTGACGTATGTTGTTCACCTTACAGGATTGATATATGCTGAATTCTGCCTTCTCAGGGCCCTTGTCTCCTCCGTAGGTGTCACACTGTTGTAAGTGAGGCCGTTATTGCAGGCCAGAAGTAATGCCTGCTATGGGGGCAGTCAGAAGCAAGAAAAGTCTTGCGGGCAGGATCGACCACTTGCTTTGGGTTAGTATACGGGTCAACTTCCTCGCAAATGCTGTACGTATTTGTGTTAGATTATGTCCAGGCGTTCTAAATGAAACGAAGGTTTTGGTCAGAAGGCCTTTAGTCGAGCAGGTTTGGTTGGCGTCTGGGGGGGACGAACGAAACATGCAATGGTTGTTCGTATTAAGTCCGAAATTTTTAAGCAAAATGAATAAATGCAATCAATTCTTGGCATTGAGGCCTGAAAAAATGCTGTATGAGAAAATAGGGGAAAAGGTTTCGTTTGCGGGCATATGGTGCTTAGATGGGCCTTATCCCTTTTCCGTATGCGCATTCAACTTTAACTTGGAAATCTCAGTGTCATGATCTCATGAATATATTTGACATATGCTCCTCTTTGCCTGATTATGCTCAAACAAAAGCACAGAGTCCAAACGCTATCACTCGTGTCTGTGAGGATGTGAACTATTTTAGTAAATATTTGACGAGGAATTGACTTCCAGGCCTAGTGTAGAAGAATATAAATATGCTTCTTTCCGACAGAAGCACACTCTGCAGGGTCCACTCTTAGGGAGCAGCAGGGCGACGTGCCACCCCCTTGGTCTTGACACAAGCAAGTACAGATTGCACACCAATGTGACCGGTAAAGTTAACCTGAGAACTTCACATATCAACAGACGTGCTGTTATAAAGAATGTGATGTACAACATAACCCGGCAACCCCTTGTACGAGTTACCTCAGTTACAGACCGCAGCATGCGAGAATAAACATTTACACGGAACAGCTCGAGAATGCCCACAATGCCTACACGTTTCGCACGAGAAGAAACTAAGGTTCAAAAGTGGGAGCTTGTCGTTTTCCTCCCCATGACGCTTCGTACAGCAGACGGGGAAGCAGCTCCTTGTACGGATCCTCCTCACGCTTGGTCAGCAGATACTGGAGACCTTCCTCCACTTCACTTTTCACATGTCGGTAAAGCTCAAGAGTCTTCTCCTTGTCCTTCAACAACTCCTCCATTCCTGTAAAACAACCGATTCCGGGCCATATTCTCGCATGAATGAGCATGCACTTATCGTATCTCAGAAGAAGCAACGAGCAGTAAAAACTTCTATCGCCCCTTTGTCGATCTGTTGAAAGCTAAAATCCATGTACGAGGAAACAGTGTCACTTGCCTTTTGTCCGGATGGGTTTTCTGAACAAAAAGTAGAGTCGTTTGGGTGATCCCGGCGCAATGAGAGGGGCTATGAAGGTCTCATCCGGGTCGCCTTCGACACCTTCCGCTCTGTTCAAGCAGACAGAAATTGACTGCCATGTGTGAGGGCTGTCTGTTAGGGGATGCGTGAGACAGCCGCATTCACCCTTCTGCCTGCCTGCATTCAGCTCAGTGAGAGAGCCCATAGGATCGCTGTTCTTCTCACCTCACTCTCGGCACATTCTTCATGGCGTCACGTATCCGATCAGACCAAAATGGTAATCTCTTCTGCTCGTCTGCGTCCAGCAATATCTGCACGAAAGCAGTAACGAAACATTCCAAGTATAGAGGTTATAGTGCACATTGGTGGCGGACCTCTTCAAACGATGCGGAGTATATGAAGGGGTTGGCAGCGCGAGGCATGTGCCGCTACCTGCAGCCCGTCGTCTACTCCAACTGCGGCGTATGGGATGATGGTGGCGCCATGCTTCACCTGCCACAGCAGGTCCGCAAGATCGCCCATTTTAATGAAGCTCTGATGGGTGTCCCTTCTCCCTACTCCTTCAGCAATGCCATCTGAGACGGACAGTAATAGTTGGATCTGCATTGCCGACCAATCCTCTCCCCGCCCTGCCAGAGGAGGGGGGGGGTGCTCTCTCCTCCCATAAGACCACGTGGCTGCTGAGTGTGAGAGGAAGGGCCTTCGGCTGAACTCACCGCCATACGCACAAACTCCGCCCGGTCAGGCCAGAAAAGTTTGTACTCCTCTCCCTGCAGACAACCCGAGCCAGCAAAGAAGCAGCAGGTGTAAAACTCGAAGTCCTCACTCGATGACAAAGACTTGGGAGAACATACAGCCTTCAACGTCCTTCCGTTCTCCACGTCTTCGTGGAAAAATCTCATCTTCAAACACTACAGCCGAATGGCAATTCGGCGAGCAGCTTGCCTGCTAGCAGAAGAGAGTCCTTTCCAGCTCCATCGCGTGCGACCCAAAAAAAAAAAAAAAAACCCCCAACAAAAACAACAAAAAAAATAGGTAGAGAAGTGACGAGAAACGAAAGTGAGGGCTTCCTCACCTTTCGCCTGAGAGCCTCTCGCACCCCCCCTGGAAAGAGCAGCACGACCTCCCCCCTCGCCATGAGCTTGTACAGTGCTCCCCCGGTTACTGGCACCGCCCCAAAGAGACGGAAAGTGTCCCCCATGGCCTCCGAGCCCTCCCCTCCCTGCCCTGCCCCCCCCAGGGCCATGGGGTGGGCCAACCCCCTTGCCAGCAGGCCCGCCCCCTCAAGAAGCTCCTCCACGACCACCCCCAGGTCCGGGGCAAAGGTCTGATGGTTTCCCACCAGCAGCAGCGGCCGCTCCCCTTTAGGGAGATTGGCCAGGCCAAGCTGCACCTCTCCCTCCTCGCTGGTGGAGAATGCCACGGGACTGCTCAGCCATCGGATGAAACTGCACACACAGACAACGAACAGCATCAAAGGGTCAGGATATATCTCTGATCCGACTCGTAGTTCAAACGTATTCACGAAGTATGGGCAAATGCATCTCGTAGGGGAGCAGGTCTGTTGGGGCAGCATGAAGGGAGGGGTATGCTGTTGGCCTTTAGTGGGGCCCACCTGAGCAGGCCGCCCTGTGCGCGTTCCACATCGTCCTGAGAGGGCGGCACGAAGCTGTCGAGGAATGGATCCTCCCGTCCGCTCGTCCTTCTATAGAAATTGCTGCCTTTGATCACGGCTGCCAAATCCAACCCCTCCTCCTGCAACCCTCCAAGCCACCTTCCTCGTTAAGGTGAACAGATCGAACACCTACCCAGCGAGAAGTCTAAAGCGTGGAGACACACGCTGTGGACAAACAAGAGGATAGGGAGCCGGGGCAGGGAGTGCAAAAGGAAAGGAGGAAAGGAGCGCAGGATAGGATGGACAGGAGGGAGAAACGAGCAGTGCGGGAGTAACTACCAGCAGCAGGCAGTGGCCCGAGTCGGGGTAGTTCCGAACAATGCAGTCAGGAAGGATTTTCTTTAGCCGCTTTGCCTCCTCCTTGCTGGGCAGCAGATTGTCCTCCCCACTGCCCCCTCTCCCACACCCTCCTCCAGCATTGAGCATTGAGCTCACCACGCCCTCAGCAGCACGGCAGCAGACCTTTGAGCAAGAGGGGGGGGGGGGGGGGGCTGCACC
>CM074806.1:1742095-1783639 GCA_037447605.1 Zygnema circumcarinatum
TGCCCCCCCCCCCCCCCCATGCCCCCATGCCCCCATGGACCGATGTCCCCCCATGGCCCCGTGCCACTACAATGCAACCGATCCCACAACCGTTGATTAATGGTCGCCTCGTCGACCCATAGCGCGATAACACCTTGTCCCTCACCACCATAACCTGCGGCAGGTGATCTGGCTGCTATGGGCTCTGCGTGCCTCTCTTTTGCGTGGTTTGCTGACCTCGCTCTTACCTCTCCGGGCTCTCCATCAATTCACTCCTGCTTCCCAAAAGACCTAAAAGCTCTGTTAATTATCATGTACGTAGACTTTATAAAAGGCTTATCCGGCTTTTATAACCGGTTTAGTTTTAATAACAATTTTTAATTTGGCAGCTAGAAGGTGTGTCCCCTCTCTTCCTCCCCCACCTCTCTCTCTCTCTCTCTCCCAGTTTTTCCTTCCGAGGGGAGGGAGGGGGAGGGAGGGAGGGAGTGGATGCAAGTTAGAGAGCGAAGGCATCATGTCCTTGAAGATTTCAGTAGTTCAGAGTTTCAAGGGTTTCAGGGCTCAAGAATTTCGATTTTCAGTAAGCCCACGGTAGTGTGCTTCTATAGCTGGGCATGGACTTCAAGATGCCAGTTTCCTTGCACCCTGGGATGGGGTTGTAAGGGACAACAGTTGGCGGCCCAGTTCCGAGGTCGGCTATTGATTGGAGCAATCAACAGCCGACCTCACCAACCCAGCCACTCACCTGGGCTCACTCACACCCAGTCACCAACCCTCACCAACCCTAGCCGACCCACCTGTAGCCGATGACATACAACATCGAAGTCGACGTTGACGTCAACATCAACGTCAACGTCACCACCCCACCATTGCTTGCACCATCACCACAAGCGTCACCATCAACACGAACACAACACCAACACCAAACATCAACAGACAAGCAAAAGGATCCTCTTGAAAGAAGCTCCTTCCATGCCCCAACTCTCCTTAGCAGCCCTGTAAAACGAGACTCAACCGCCTTTTGCTCTCCTCAGAGGACACGCTATGGTTCCAAAACGATGTTGGTAGCGACTGTCCATTAGGGAAAAGTTATTGACTGTGAGCCATCGGCAAGACAGCAAGTCCTCCTCTGCAGCATGTGCACTTCTCTTCTCTGCCCGAAGGCTGCGGCCCCTCCGCTGAACCAAGTGCAGCTCGCTTCAAGCCATGCATTGGCAAAACGATGAAGCACAATGCCGTCGTTTGTACACTTTTGGACTCGAGCACCGCGCTACATATTGCAACGGGCAGACCTACACAAAAAATCATGAATTGGCCCATGACACTCCGATGTGTTGCAGGTCGCACCGAGGAGCAAACTGCCCTAATAACGGAATGAAGGCTTGATCATGTAGAAGCCGAGTCAACAATTCACACGGCTTAGAATTCCAAGACGCGGCTCTACTTGTTGTTGTTGATCGAAACAGAGAGTGCCCCGAGGCAGTCGTTCACTTGACTCGCCATGCCCAGATCCCCCGCATGCTGCTGCAGGTCACCCTGCATGGCTCGCCCGCCCAGCAGGAGAAGCTCCTGGATGGAGCTCACCAATTCAGTGTCGGCAAGCAGGGACTCCATAGTTACATGCACACCTGCAGACAGTTTCAGCAAATCACATTGATCATTATCCTCTCCATGTCAGAAATACAAAAAGAAATAAGCACGTTATGTTCTTCCTTTTCCATCGTACCAACAGCAGAATGTAAAGAAACAACAGACTATACATCACCAACAGAAAGCATGTTTTGCATTCCCTCCACAGGAAAACTGCCCTTTCGACTTCGAGCACTTCGACTGCCCTCTTCAGAGCAACTACCTATCCAAGAGAGGACTCAGTGAGGTCAATGTCAGTGGAACAATCTTGTCAACATAACTTTTGACCCATGAGATGAGTCGCCCCAAGAGCCAAAGGCATCTCATGAGCCGTAAGTCCAAGAAAAGAAAATCTCCCTAGGCTTCCAGGTAAGTGAACTGAAAAGTGTGAATTCTGAAGTGGGATACTTAAGAGAGGGTAGCAGGTGCCCTGGATGGCAACCTCAAGTGACAAATCCAGTTCAGAAGTTAGCAAGCAACAGAACACGGCCCACCGCATGAGTACGAGAGACCAACGAATCCAGATCTCCAATGACTACCAGAATTTCCTTCACTTTAAAGCTCTCTAAAGCCCAAGACAGGACAGCCCGCTATATCCAGCAATCAAGCCAATCCAACCACCAGGACAAACAAACTTACGGAAACGCCAATAGTGGCGTGGATTGGTTGGGTCATTGATGATTTCTTCAACAGCAGGTCGCTTGCAGTACTCCTCTCTCAGCGCCATTAAATCCTGCACCATTCAGCGTTGCATGAATATTGATGGCTCACTGGCAGCAGTTGCAACATCTGGAGTTCGGAGATGACAGCATCAATACGTTGACATTAAGTGAAATTCACCAGTTGAAAAGAACAACTACAGACGATGATTTGACATACCCATAGTCGATATGCTGATTGCTCAACACCCATAACAATTTTTTTGGAGGAGTTAATCGCAAGCTTCGCAAGCACTTTTCAAAGAAACAGGCTGGAGAAAAGGTGTGAACGGTGAAGACAAGCTGGATAAGCACTGTCGTGAAGCAAAAAAAAAAATATGATCACCTGGATGGGGAAAATGGCCCAGACACTTGGAGACTCGCAATGCTGTTGTATGATCGCCCGTGCTACATCCGGCATGCATTTGTCCGGCGCAGATGCTGCGCTGAATCCAAGCATTGTGCGGAAGTATCGCTGCCTCCGTCCACTGTCCTCTTCCCACCATGCTCGCAGTGTGGAGCAGTCGTGGCATGAAGGAGCACACACCTGCATTCCAAACTATCGTAATCAGAGGGGCCTATGCTGAAGTTACGGCAGTGAAGCGGCGTATCCACTGATTTGCTGCTAGAAAACACTTGTGGAGTCGGCGATATGTAAGGAGGATCGAGCAGGATATGTGTCCCTTCATAAATTCAGAGCTTGAGAGAAATTTCTGAACACCTAATGTGCTATTCAGGAGTCAAAAAACTCAGCAAGCGCAAGTGAGAAAGTTCCACATACCGTCATGTACTCGTAGTCTGCCGGATTGGCAAACTCCACTGGTTCAGTAGGCATGCGTTGAATGCGGAGCCCCAAAAGTCCCAGCTCATTTAAGACCTGCTTTCACAGACAGCGCACGAAAACTGTAATGGCGATACAAAAGGCTGCTTGAAGCTGAGCAACTACAGACATCAACGCAATACTCGGGTATGATCTAAAATCTCTGACATAAAGCAGTTTTTGGAGTTAGAAGAATAGTTTCGAATTGTTCTCATTAACGAACAGCCGCTGCACATACATGGACGGGAGTAACCGGCACATATAAACACGCAAACTTGTAAAAAGGTCAGGGAAAAGCACATGAAGTCATAGGAGTGACAGACACAGGAGAGAACCCAAAGAAGCTAGGCACTTTCAGCGAATATGAGCACAAGCAGTGAGGAATACACTTACCGGAGGTACACAGGCTGGCACAAAACCGAGGTCTTCGCCACAGGAAAGCATATTCGACGAATTCATGAGCACTGGCAGAGTTCTCAAAGCATTTTCTCGCCAAAGAGCCTCCTGGCGCACGAAGTAATAGTCGTGATATAGGCGTTTGAGTACGTCCTTGCTGCATCAGGAGACAACGGCTTAAACTACAAATTCAGTAAAAAGACAAAAACCGAGTTCATCCATGGATGGCCACTATGTCAAAATGGGAGCCTCTGCTTCTGCGGGGATTCAACCCGTCCATATCAGTTGTAATCTCTACAGGGTCGTATTTCCTTACGAATACCAGACATAAGGAGCCTGTATTCAAGGAAGAACTCTTATTTACCAGACCTAAAGCTCCCTGTTGAAAAGCAACTAGTTGACAGTGTCAATGTCCACCCAACGCTTGAGATCACATCTTGCCTGTGTTCATCGAGGTCAGCAAAGCTCGATGTAGTATCCATGCCAAATCGAGGGTAGAACTTCCTTGCATCCTCCAAATCTCGAATCAGGCAAATGTTCTGAAGCCATTTTGAAGCAAAGCCAAACATACCACCAAACCGACATTGAGCAAGTTAATGGTGGCAGCAAGCACTTCTTTTCATGCAAACGAGAATAGACCTTTGACAACCACTGAAATTATGGCACTTGCCTGCATACGAGCAGAAATTCTGGATGATGTGTGGTTATGGTGTTGCAACCACAAAGTGCATTCTAGTCAATTTCTTCTTCAGCTGTGGCTCGTGACAATACAGGGTCACATATGGAGAGACAGAGGCTCCAACATGGATTGTCTATCACAAGCAAAATCTGCGAAGCCGGCAATGCACTTGTACATATAAGGAATGGAGAACGTACAGTGAGCAGGGAAACAAGCCCCTTCCTTGTCTCTTTCACCTCCTTTGCCAGCCAGTCAGGAGAGCCTTCTCGTAGCTCAAGCGCTGCTGCAATCTTCTTCTCCGTACTGTACTCGTCCTTGAACTGTAAGATACGTTTAAAGCAGTGAAATGAGCAAGGGCATATCGATTCCAAGAAATCTCAACATTCCATTGAAGCGCTTGCTGACGAAACGGCTCTAAGTAAAACGCCACGCTACGAAACACATGTCCGGTGCCATGTGAAGAGATGCAAAAGCGTTACTTCAAGAAGAATTTTTTTTTTGGTTCATACATACTCTGTAGGATGAATTGGCACCTTCCTCAAAGTACTTTGTTGCAACCTCCGTCCATCGGACTCCAAACAAACTCTGTTGAAGGGACAAGAGACACTTACGCAGCAAATTTAGATAGCACACAATGCTACAGTCAATGGAATAGAAACGATGGTCGAATCCCAATGTCAGAAAGACACTACCTACGAATGTAGTGTGGGAAGGGGATAAAGATTGGCTCGACTCGCCATAAGTTGGGACCTGGGAAGCCAGGAAGGAGGAAGGAAGGAGTATTCTGCCTTCTGCACAACTGGACGAATGTTCCAGTTGTGCAAAAGGTAGAATACTTCTTTCTTTTATGCAGGATCAAAAGCTGCGCACCTCTAAAAGTTGGCGATTAACATAGGGCTCACAAAAGCGGTTGAAATCCCAGAGACCCTCCTTTTCCATCTCCTCCTGGATGAAGCACAGTCCAAAGGCAGCACTTCAAAATACAAATCAGAAACGAGGATTAAAAAACCAAGGAAAGCACGCGCAGGCTGAACAGCAAGATACAGGATGGCCTTAGAGATAACCAGGAGCAAAACCACTTAAGATCTCAAGGAATGGACCGGCCCAGCAATGCCCAGAAAGCGACACAAACACCTACCGACCCTGCTACGACCACAGCCAGAAAATATTGAAGTCCAAACAATTGGCTGCTCTCTTTAAAAAAGACAACGACTTTGCTATCTACGGAAGACTCCCTCCTAAACCATGGCCGCCTGTACCGCTCAGCACATTATTGCCTGAGCTACACAAAGTCTGAACAGGCCTTCTCAAAGAGCAAAGACTTCCAAAGAAGTAGAAAAAGGTCTGTCACCATAATATCTTAAACACAGATGGAGAGAAGATGCAGCTTACAGCACTGATTGGAATCGATGGTCGAAAGCGCCCAAGAATGCCGGAGATTGCATGGGCTGGTAGCTCCCAAATCCTGAAAAAGCCAAGAATATGATCTATTCGATAGGCGCTGAAATATTTGGACATCTGCAAGGGTCATCGGGAACGGGTACCAACCATCGACGATGCACAATCAGTTACTACAAAAGAAGTTCACATTGCAAGCGGAGGATTCTTTGACAGTTGCAGAATGACATTATTCTGTGGTCACATTCGTCCTCATACCAAGTTGAGTCCTACAAATTGGCTGAAAGCTCGCAATCACATCGACGCGTTTCCAGTGAACCAAAGAAACCCAAGGGAGAATGATGTACAATAACATGCAGCCGCCCTATCAGAAACCAAAGAACTTTCAACTGACCAATTCCTTGCGGCGCACATTGGAGAGCTGCTTTCTGCATGCATGCACCATTCTCAAGTGGCTGTAGCAGGCGAGATTGCTACCTGGGTGAGACGGGCCCTCCACCAGGCATAGTTGTCCTTGGACATCTCCTCCCAATTGTAGGTTGGAAAGCCCCAGTTCTGCCCGTTGGCATCGAACATGTCTGGCGGCGCTCCGGTCGAGGTGTCCATGCGGAATAAATTAGGTGTCATCCACGTGTCAACACTATTGCGGTCAACTCCAATCGGAAGATCCCCTTTCAGGATGACATGGTTTTGCCGGGCATATTCTGCGGCCTCAGATAACTGAAAAAGACTTAAAATTAGTTAGAATCTCTTAGTTGATTGACGACCATATACTTACATAAAAATGGCAGTCCTTTGTGCTTTAACAGACTGGAAAAGGGTACCCGAAATTCTAACACTGAAGGTCAAGCCATCGACCAGACTTAATGCGTCAAAAACCATATGGAATGTTGAAAGATTACCCACCTGAAGGTGGAGATGGTATTGGAGATAGTATCTGTAGGCAATTGCATCAAAGTGGTCGCTTGAAGGAGCCACGAGTTTATCCAGCTGTACATCCCACCGCCACATACAGGGTGACATATACGAGGACAAAACATTGAGTATTTAGCCGGACCTTTTTAGGTTCGTTAATCGGCTACCTCTGGACCTAATTGGCCAGACTGAACTTGATCTTCAACTCCAGTCTGCTAACCTGTCATACCTCTAAACTGTTTGGAATTTGTAATCACAGGAAGTATTGAATTCCAAGAAAGGTTACGTGCCTCACAGTTCCAATAATGGCATGAAAAGGGCATACAAGAGCTTGACTGCCTACGAGAAAATCCTGAATACCTGTACTAACAATAATCGGCTGCTGCTGATGCACTTGTCACTAAATGATGAGGGTTCGAGGAGCTTTAAAATTTAGAGAGAAGGACTTTAGCCTGATCCATGGGAATTCAGATTAATCGTACAAGGGATTTATTCAAAAAGAAATGACAAAAAATCACAGCAGTAGAGCACAACCAAGTTCGTAATGGTAACGGGAAAGTGAAGATGCAAACCTTGGCTTGAGAGAACTTGGAGTGCACGCCCCACTGTGAGTGGTCAGCTGTGCCGAAAAGGTCTTTGAGAAAGCAAAAGGCAGCATATGCTTTTAGCCAATCCTGTGCCAACAGACTTTAAACTTAATTAGTTCTCAGAACCTTCTCCTCATTAATCACCTAAACTTTGACATTCTGATAGATCAATGGAATCCTGGATTTACGTGATTGCCATCCCAACAACAAGTCCTGATTTATCAGTTTAGGGTTGCAACATATATCCACAGCCTTTTCATCTGTCAAAAAGGTTAAAACGGTCATGATGTATAAGTTAGAAAAGCAAACCTTATTCGCCTCAAAAAACTCTTGGAAGCCCGCTGATCCGAGTATCTTATCTTGTTCTTTCCTGAAAATCTTCTTTGAAATGCGAAGTTTGACTTCCATTGTCTTATCATAATCAACAACCTGCACGTTCAAGATTGAATCGTGTTACCAACCAGGGCTGATCTTTCTACAGCAGGTCATTCGATTTCCTTCACTCATGAAAAAAATGAGACACGACTCCCAATGAGACATCCTTCTCAAATTTGATCAAACCACCACTTGACACGTAACCTACTGACAAATAGGCTGAATTCTGAAAAAGTAGAAATGCACGCTTTCTCAACTTGAAGCTAAAAAATACGGACGCAAGCCCCAAGAAAGCCAGAAGACCTTCTACAGCCCACAACCACATGCTAATTGTTGCTCATGCAGGAGAGATTTAGGGAGTAGTTGGAGTTCAAGCACAGTACGTCTAGGTTAAGGCGTTGCTGTGCATCATCAATCTCAGCCTGCATATCAATGAAAAGAAAGGTGGTCAGTGACAACGGGCCGTTGCTTATCTTAACACCAATACTTCTTTTCATATAAATCTTCCATCCAATACAGGTGGTAAATAACGTTCAGACAGTTCAAGAATGCAAGAAGTCGATTAAGGCCCCAACTTCCTCTAATGTGCTTGAGTAAATCCATTGCCACAATGGCAGACCAAGCTCTTCACCTCCTACCTGAATATCGGCTGGAATATTATCTGATAGAGCTTGCAAGCGAAGGTATAATGGATGGAGGGCGAACACAGAGAGGGAACTGCATAACCACATGCATGTCGATTTTCAGATGCCATACACGCAACACACCGTCGAATCCAGAACAATGCAGCTTGCCAAAGGAAACCTCGCTCACTAGGACTCAAGTCGACTGAAAAGGAAACAACCTTCTCAATTTCAGCATGAAATACTTGAAATTTTTCTTTCTGAGCACAACTTTAGGCGCAAGTAGAGAAGACGGCGAGGAGATATACTGGAAATACAATTAAAAGTGATACCAAGGTATATTGGAAGACTGTCAGAATTGAGATGAAAGCATGTGGTCAAAATCATGGCTAAATTTAGCTGATTGTGATCATTCCTGACAGCTACTGATCCCCAATTGCCGAATCAGGTGTACGTTTGAAGTTAAACGAGCTTGGCGCTTTACACTGACAATGGCAGAGCCACTTCCTACGCAAACTAAATGACAGATTGGGGGTTCAAACTTAGCACGAAACTTGTTTTGAAAGCAAGAAGAGAATCGAAATATTTTCTCATTTTATTTGGGAAGCTAGCTACCAACTCCTGAATAACAGCAAGTAGAGCTGCATCTATGATTTTTCCAAGCTTAGATTTCCATTCTAATGCGCAGCCTCTGAATCGCACACAGCAATAGCAAAAAGACATCCCGTTATGCTCGAGTCAAAGCTTCACAGAAAATGCAATCCACCATATTCTGAAGTTTCAAGAGTACACCAGCAAAAGACAGCAGGTTGCAGTTTGAGCCTAGGCTGCAAAAGTACAGATATGCAGAAAGACTTGTCATAACCACTTAACCGACGACCCGTGAGCTCACTAAACATCTCTTCTGTTCCCCAAACACAGTCTACCTGCCACCTTTTTGAGCCTTCCTGGATCAATATCTGACCCTCACAGGAGACTGGCGTCCAGTCAAATTTTCTAGCCTTGGCCCTGCCTGGGTCTAAGAGGTTTCAGAGCTTTCCCACATGCTCAAACATCCATGCAGAGCGGTGCAAAGATCTGCGCCATTGAAATTCGCGACAGATCCTTAATCAGAGACAGCCCACATCACTTTGGGATGAGGTTGATCAGATTCATTGTCTCACCTGTACGGGTAGGAGTCGTACCACATGCCATTTACAGATGTGTCATTTACAGGAAGCAATTGAATTAAGTGCATGGCCGATTTTACAGAAAAGTCTACAAGTAACTTGATATCAAGGAATTCTCCAGAACCGACATCCTTGTTGCTCCTTAAAGAGAATACAGGAATAGCCACACCGCCACCTCTCCACGGAGCAGCCTGCGGCATCAATAAAGCGAAGGGACGCAGCACCACCATCAGAATATGTGCAGTAATCAAGTTCCATGGCCTCCAGAGCAGGAAAATTTGCTTAACAGTTGCGTGGAAAAAAACAGATGGGGAATGCAAGCGCATGCATTTGAGGCCAATACCCGGAAGCTTCCATCCGAGACAAAGATCATAATAGAGGGCTTCCTTGCAGAAGTATCGAGACCGAGCTCAATGTCATCGCCATACTCGGGAATGATCCTGCCGTCTTTATCCTTCAGAATATACTTATACGTAAAGTTGCGTCAAGGCTCACCAGAGAGACGCGTCCACAAACGGTCTTGACTGACACAAGTATCCTAGCAACACTTGATATTGTAGCACCCAAGCATGCGACCCTCAACTGTCATAGAGACCAAGGGATATGATGCCAAGGTACAACTGCGGAAGCAATATATCAGAACTACAACTGCAAGAATGAAAAGTCTCCTAGAGAAAAATTAAACATGACGAGTGACAAAGGCGACCCCCCATTAAAAAATGCCTTTCAAAAATAACAAAAAGTAGCAGTAGCATGTATTATTTTTAGTGGTGGAATCATTTATGATTAGTCGAAGTCGTAATGGTAGCGTAGTAGTAGTAATAGTCCACCATCCAGCACTTCAAAGCTAGGATGTTTCAAAACTTCGAGTTTCACTTGAAATGACAAGTTTCAGCAGTAGATAGAAGCTTTTACTGCTACTCGTCGTCAATCTAATTCAAAAAAGTTCAAAAAGGATATCTGATCGGGAACTCAGCGCGCTTGATGGTTGCGTCCACCTCCCAGACTAGGCCTGACGTGCGAACCAAAGGTAAAGCAGCATTTGCATTCCAGTCTCCGAGGCTCGTAGCGCTCCCAGTCAAATAAACCTGCAGACTTACAAGACAACATGTCACACAGCATTCACTGCCAGGACCACATCTCCAAATACTCCACCAAAGGCTGGAAGTTCAAGAAAGACTCAAGATTTGCATAGACAGTGCAATATGCCTGCGAAAAAAATCTGAATTGTTTTATGAGTTCAGAAACATAATGAACCATTCAAAACAATATGAAAAAATTTCAGCATTACTTTTGTCATGAATCTGCATACGGAGAATGTAACGGAATTTTACAACAATTGTCTCATGTATCGACGAGAGCCTCCGAGACTGAAGAGAGCAATAGGTTGAGACACATAGATGCTTGCAGGCATACTATCATTGTCTCTGCTGAAGATTCCGTGGTCCAGGTCTACTCCCGCTCACCTTCTGCCCTTTTTGAAGCCTTGAGCAGCGAATGCGAAACCGAAGGACAATGGAGTCTGTAACACAACAGTATTAGGAAAGTTTTAAACACCCTTCGGAGCAAAGGAAAAAATCAACTATTCAAGTCAGGGACACATAATCGCATATTGATTCTCAGACTTTCAGAAAGAGTGAAAAAAAGCACTGTAGCAAGTACCGCAATAATATTCAATATACATCCTATTTATTTTCTACTTATCCGCTTTTAGCATCTAAGTAAGAAGTTGCAGTCAGGCTGCAAACTGCTGCCACAAAGTCTGCGTCACATTCGTGGCCTTTGTCACATGGTGTCATTGCAAAAAACGGCACAGCATATGAAGAACCCGAGTGAAATAGTCACAATATAGCGAGTCTTTACCAGGAGGCGGTAAGCCTTCTTGGCACACGGATGGCAGGACGCTCAAGTTCTCTTCGGGCTCCGCCATATCTTCCTCGGCTTTTCCAAAGATAACCTTCCTGAAGGCGTCTTGGGAAAGAAGAGCTTCTGGCGAAGAGCCATCCTGCCGACGCCCAACCAAGGCCATCATTTTTTCTTTCTCGCATAAGTAGCCGTTCTGCAGGTCAAAACATTATTGCACGCCTTTCTCACAGCTTCCCCCTGCGTATCTAGCGCCTCCTTGAAAATGACCGGAGCATCTTATTTCTTTCATCCGTTTTGCATTATTGAACACAAATGAAATAGGATGAGAAGCCAATGGCTTGCGATTCCATAGGTTTCGAGAATATTTGAATATTTGAATATTTGAAGTAATTGCTTCCTCCATAGAAACCTGTCCACAGTTTAAAAATGCAGGAATGTTCTTTTCTTGACATTTTGCGGCTTCGCAATGTGAACTGTATCCACCACAGCTGCCTTTTTGGATGCAAACGCTTAATACCTGCCACGAGTCTAAGACGTCGACGACTGCACCATCCGGTAGCCCTTCAGGCAGCTGCAACTTCCGAGATTCTCCACCCTCCCACTTCAACACGTTCAGCTTCTCGTCGACCAAGACATACTTGTAATCCAGCTCAAAGTTTTCCGGAACCGACACATTCGCTTGCCAAACCAGGTGCTCTCCTTCGTGGTGAGGAGTCATCCACACTCCTTGCTTGACATTGCTGCTGCCAAAAAGGATATCGGAGCCGCATATCATCAAGTTCTGACCCCAGACGGTGTAATAGGGCAACTTGAACCGCAAGTTGACACGGCTATAGCGCTTGAAGGGCGACACCCGCGGCGAGGGCGGCACTCGTGGCGTAGCCATGGTGCGGCCCTCGCGCTGGTGCGGAGGCTGAGACTGCTGGGCGGGAGGCTGCTGCTGCTGCTGCTGCTGTTGAGGGTCCTCCGGAAGCAGCGCGCCCATGCACGGCACGCAGGACGGAGCGCGGCTGGGAGGGAGCCCGAGGTGCCGCGAGAGGAGGGGGAGACGGAGAGGGAGAGGGAAAGGGAGGGAGGGAGAGAGGAGAAGCAGAGGGAGGGAGAGGGAGGGAGAGAGCAACCTGCGGCGGTGCGGGGCTGCCACGTGGGGCGTGACGGGGCTTGCGCGGACGCGCCAGCTGGCGGGCACGCCGCGATGTGGGGCCGAGTCCGACTCAGTTCCGTGTGAAAGGACGGGAGCTGAAACAGAACGGAACGACATTACTTCGGAACTGTAACTGGAACTTTAACTGGAACTGTAACTATAACTGTAACTGGAACTGGAACTGGAACTGGAACTGGAACTGGAACTGGAACTGGAACTGGAACTGGAACTGGAACTGGAACTGGAACTGGAACTGGAACTGGAACTGGAACTGGAACTGGAACTGGAACTAGGACTGGAACTGTAACTGGAACTTGAACTGGAACTGTAACTGGAACTGGAACTGGAACTAGACCTGGAACTAAAACTATAACTGGAACTGGAACTGCAACAGGACTGCTTGGAGAAAGGGCAATGGAACCTTTGACGCGGCGTTAAGCTCGCAGCCTTTTATAGTCTTTCGTTCGTCTCGTTCGTTGGTTATTTCCTTGTGGCCGATTCGCAGTGGCTGTGTGTGTGTGCCAGTGCGGTCCGTGTCCAGTTCGTGGCATCGCCATCGTGAGACCAAGGCACTTCGTCCACTTCTAGTACAGTATGGCATTTGGAAAATAAATTGAGGAAAGTGGTACAATACAGCTGGAGATACTTACAAAACGCACACCGTCGGTCTGTTTGAATGCAAAAAATTCAGAATTGGGCGGCGTCTATTATTAGACGTTTGGTGGTTTTTAGGGTAGTGCAGAACACACCAAGATCAAATGAAATCAACCAAATGAAAGAAATGTGTGAGGTGAAATTGGAAGTAGCGAATGCTGAATGAAATTATTTCTTTCAATAACGGCCTGAAACAGCCAGGCATATATATCACAATGAATTGGGAAGTGACTGAAGCCAAGATGAGAGACTTGCCCTATTCTACATTGGAAGTCGGCCCATAGGCATGGGGTACATTTTCCACCTGTGAAGAACCTTAGGAACGAACGAAGCGGAGGAAATGTGCGGTACAGGCACTGCACTGGCAGCCAATCCTATCGCGAGCATCCTTGAAATGGTCGATCGAGCCCCCCCTCCCCCCGCCTCTCCTCCAGCAGTCCTATGCAGGCGAGGCAAAAAGTGAGGCAACACTCGACGCCGGCAGCATCCGAAGCGACCGCTCAACTCGGGTCCCATAAAGGTGGCTATTTCTGAACTGCAAAGCGTCTTTTGAAGGCGGCTGTGAAACTCGCTCCTGCAGCTTTGCCAGGGGCAGCTTCTCCACACCACTCCTGGTTCAGCCAAACAGAGCACGGTTTAGAATGAAGACCATGAGCCAACAGGTTGGAGCTTCTCCAACATTGCATGCTGGAAAGGCAGATGAAATGTACAGAACAAGCCATAAGTCTTTACAAGCGGCTGCGGCTGACAAATAGCTGAGCACTAGCATTTCCCAAGCAATCAGGCCGGGAAAAACCAAGATTGCCTACCTCGAGTTAGTGCCTTTGCTCTTCGTTTTCTTTTTCTTGGAAACTACCCTGGTCACCTGCTTCGCAGCATTGCCCTCATCTTCAGCTGCTATAGCTGTCCTGTATCAGCCAGAAAAGACCCCCCAATTTCTTATCACAGTAAATACCGCTGCAGTGATGCCACGGGCAGACAAAGACAAAGGACAAATACATGTTGCCCACGTATCAAACAGCTGCGTCTCATCATCAACGAGATTCGGTCATCTCCGGTTTCTAGGCTCTCCTTCATGCTCCTGGCGACAAAAAAACATTTAAGGATATAAGCGACAAGGCCTTGCCTCTCTTGCTCCGCGATCGCCTGCAAAACTTCATCTGGCAAACGAGGGATAATGGCCTCTCTCTTGCCACGACCGGATCTATTGCCTCCTTCCTTGGCCTTCAGTTGCTTCATCCCGACAAGCCCACCCTCCCCTCCCCCTCCGTCCGCCTGCTCTTCAGCTTCGGCACCCTCCTCTTCCCTGCCGGAAGTTGACCCTTTACGCATTCGGACCCTTTCCTGTACACTTTTTCTTCGCTTTGTGAGTGACCCTTCCTCTACATCCTCCTTCGCTTCCTCTGACTTTTGTCCCCGTTTTCGCCGCTTTTCCTTGGCATCTGCTGCAACCCTGCAGAACAGACACCCAAAAATGGAAACATGAAGGAGAAACTCCACAACATCGGCTGGCAGCTGAAGTCAACAATCACGAAACATTCAAATGATTCGACTTGCCAGAAAGCTGACAAGCACAACAAGATAAAACAAGAAGCGGCACTTAACAAATGTTGCTTCCAGCGACTGTTCCTTCAGGATTCCTAAACTAAACTGCATAGAGAACGTCGCAGTAGAGGCGTCCAAAAATACATGCACACCGACATGTGCGGGATGACATGTTCATTCAATTGATTCTACACGTTTACCGCTCATGTATGCTCTGGAAAGGCAATAAACAAATGCTTCAATTCAGAATCTCCAGCTCTAAGATAAATAGCTTCGACGGGAAACGAAAATATAGAACTTAACGCACAATATTTTTCAAGATCAGCATATATTAAATCATACGGTGTGGAAAGGACGTTAAAATAAAGGGTTTCAGGATCATTTTGAAAGATAAGTTATTCATTATTAATGGCTATCAACCTTAAGTTGACAACGCTTTCTGCCCAACATGGAGGGAATGTTATAAAAATGGCGGCCATTGCTGCCTTTTTTGTCCAACCATACAATTACTACATGATGGTGAAGAGCAGCAGCTTCGATTGATCGCGCTGCTGCTCAGACCACATTCGCAAGGCGGGCTAGATGCATACATTTGTCGAGCAGCCCTCTCATCTCTCCGCTTTCTCTCGGAATCCAGCCGTCCCTAATGCCGCCCAAAAGCCCTGAACCCGTCAGTCCCAGCTTCGACAGCCCCGAAGTCTGTCCATCTATAGTACGACGATTACTAGTCTACAAAAACTGAATGCTTTTTTAATGCATCTTTCTTTATTTACCAAGTCAAGGTAAGAGATTTTTGACTTAACCTTATTGCACACTCTAAATGTGAACCCTAAATACTGCACAGTCATGTGCATGGGTTTATTATGCCAAAGTCGGCATGTGTCTGGTAACAAGCCCATGCCAACAAGGTGCAAGACACCACGTAGCTGAGCAGCTCAAACCCCTTCTCTGTCTAAGCAAAAAGCGCTTAGCCAGAAAGCGATTTGAGAGTCCGTTCATACCTGTGCGATGCTCACTTCCTCTACCGCGCCATCAGAATCGCTCCCTCCCTCCCCCTCCGCCCCTCCATAGGGCTGCGATTCCATCTTCTTCGCCCTTCCTCCACAGCTGAAAGCCTGTCAGCAGCCGCCGGCCCCAAGTGCGCCCTCTTGAGGGCTGACCCGCGCGGCGAGTGGCGAGCGCTGCGCTGCCTTCACTTCGGCCCCTTCAGCCCTTCAGCCCTTCAGCCCTCCGCCATGGACTGGCCTGGAAGACTCGCTGCACTCCGCTCCACACCCGGACCGGCTTCGCGTGAGTCTTCCCGGAAGGCGCGTCCGGGGCTTCAGGGTTAGGCTTTAGGTTTTTAGGGTTGGTTTTGGGGTTTTGGGGTTTTGGGGTTGGTTTTGGGGTTTTGGGGTTTTGGGGTTTTGGGGTTTTGGGGTTTTGGGGTTTTGGGGTTTTGGGGTTTTTGGGAACACAGAGCCAGAGCCTGTCAGTGCTGCGCTCGAGCGAGTCGTTCCTCTAAAACGCATTTCTTTGGTTCCCGGGTCGCGTGTGACTGCACTCGTCTTTCTCCTTTCTACCTTTGCCCGCATACATTTGAGGGCATCCCCATCGCGACGTCCATATGCCCATACATCCTTTTCTTTTCCCGGCTGCTGCTATAGACTCCTGTTGCTGCTGCTGCTGCTGCAGGAGTCTGCTCCTAGAAACTGACCACACAGAGAATACTGCTTCCTTCAAGAGCGGTGTTGAAGATCTTCACGAGAAAGTAGAGATTCCAAAGTGGTGGGCAAACACAGAGGGCCGATGGCAGCACAGTGCGAGGACTAATGATGAAGCCCATGAGAATAAGTCCCAGTGGTTCTCCTCTTGGCACGGAGGCCACACTTACAGACTTTGGCTATGCTAAAAACATTGTGCTTACAACGCGATAGGAAAATCAAAACATTCAAGGTTGCAAAGCGCACATGTGACATGGACTCATTGCCTTTGGGGGGGTCTCCCTGAGCTAGACCCCAGCCTGCCATGCAGATCAAGAACAAGTCTCCCCTGAGAACCAGATGAGCTCTGTTGGAAAATGACTTCAAAATTTTGATAAAATTTTTGAAGATCACCCAGAATCTGCTGCAGTGGCAAAGTAGGGGCCGAGCCTGGGCCGAGAAACGAATCAACGGTTCCCACGCCTTCTGCCTCCTGCTTTCTTTCTTGGGCTACTCACTGCCCAACGTCCGCATTTCTAGGTTTCTGACAAAGTCCAGCGCCATTCTGCTCTTTAGCTCATTTTACTCTCCACATAGGCCATCGCCTTGGCCTTCACTTCCTCCTGCCTCCCCTCATCGCCATGGGACTTTTCGTAGTCGAGATACTTCTTGAACAGAAACTGCACAAGCCAATCACAGAATTTACAAGAGTCAAATCGAGCCTTTTTTCAAAGTCAACATTGCAACATTGCCTTTCAGGCATCGTGGCCTTCATTCGCGTAGCTGCTAACCTCTGTCTTTATTAAAAAAACTCACACACACCTGCCTGCCTTCACAGCGTTCCTTCACAGCGCATTCATGCTCTTTGTACAATACTACTAAAGGAGGGAACACAGAGCGACGGAGCGGAGCGTGGTGACACAAACTGTGAGCGCCTTGCAAAGAAACAGTTCCATCCTTTAACACACCTTCATTTTCTTGGCAGGCAAGTCGAGCGATATGGCTCTTTCAAACAGACCGCGGATCAGTGTTTGATCTTGGAGCCGAATCTCCTGTCACATTCACGATGGCTGCAGGTCAGATACTTTAACACCTCAAAGTTCATACCTCCTTCACCCCGGCAAAGGGTTGAAGAAGGTCTCTGCATTCACCAAAATGTATTAGGCACCATTCCAGTCTGCATGAGACCCGAGGCATATCTGGCAAGATTGAAAACAAAATCAGGCCAGCTAGAAGGTGACTGATGGAGAGCACAGAAGCCCAATTTACCTGGTCTATATAGATACTCCATATGTCAGTCCTCTTCGGGTAATTGCGCAGAATCCCATCAAACATGGCTCGTGCTCGCTCTGCTTGCCCGTGGCGAAACTCCAACAAAGCTGCATGAGAGATCACCTGAAAGATAGATTGCCGAGAGGCAGAAACGTGAGCCACACAGCATTCATAACCACGTGAATGGCAGACTATCTTCCCCCCCCCTAAAACTTTGTGAAAAGAGGGAAGGGCAGGGGGAAGCTACAGTGAGAAATCAGACGAGTTGTACCGAGTTTATCTTTATGCTTATTGATTGTAAGTTGATTGCTTTTCCATGTGTATGTGCACGGTGCTGTTTCACGTTGTGTGGCATATGTGTAAGATGGTCATTACGTACAGTGTCCAGCATGTCCTCACTGTCAAAAGAGATGCTATTTGGACTACTCACAGTCACTTCCCCTAGTGTTCATGCGTCAATTGGAAGTGTGCCCTGCTGCCCTTGACGGCGATCAAGTCAGTCTTGTACACGGAGGAGCGTTATCTAATGCAGCCTATGAGTCTGAAGACCCTTCTGGCAGACCTTAACTCTAAAATTACATCAGACCGTGCCATCTGCTCCTAACCCATGGGGCCAATCAGTTCTGAAATCAATCTGATCTAATCTGTTTTGCACCGTCGTGAATGACCTCACCCGGGCATTGGTGCTCATAAGCAGCAGCTCTCAGTTCCCACCTTAATGTGCTTGCGTTTCGGAAGGCTCAGCAGTGACCGGTCAAGCAACTTCCGCGCTCCATCCTGAAGACCCCTTTTGAGCAGATTCTGAATCTGCCTCAGCCACACCTGCAATTCTCCACCCAAGCAAAAGTTATCCAATTGAAGCACATGTCTGACAACTGCTACAGGTCTAACGGGACAGGCAATAAGGTATTGAACAGGCATACGAAATCTAGGTTTCTTCTGACCAAGCAGTAGAAACAGCCCTTTTGCGTTTCTTGCCCTGTTACAGCTCCTTACAAGGGATTCTCAGAATAATGTTTATCGATTCAGATGACGAGAAAAGTATCCTCCCGTTTCCTTCTCCAGATCACCTCCATACTTTGGTAAGGCACGAACCCTATCAAAGTAGGATGGATGGGCCATGAGGTGCAAAAAAAAAAAAAAAGAAAGTGAGCAGTGTTTCACTTGCCGTACCTTGGATGAAGTGTTGAATCGTTTTGTCATCGAGCGGAAGAGTTCATCTGCCATGTCATGCTGCTCTGTTCGCTCGTAGAGGCCAAGCAAGGCAAGGTGCAGCTTTTTGGGATCGCAATATTGAAGACCCCGCTGGAAAGTTTTCAAAACTGCTTCCTGCATACTCACTCAAGATGGTACGAATAAGCCAAACAATGAAAATAATTCCAGGTGATGTCATGGGCTTGAACTTGACTATTTTCAGCAAACAGAAGCCCATAGGAGGAGACGTGTGACTTCGCATCACCAAGATTCCAACTCCAGTTTCATCTACTCATAACTTAACGAGCTGTACAAGACACACTGCAAACCAACGGAAGAACAAAGCATATCATCCAATGTGGTCAACAACAAACGCGTCATCACACACGCAGCCAAACCCTAAAAACAATGGTCACTTGCCTTTGGCGGATCCCCATACATGTTCTCGAGGTTGAGATACGCCACCCACACGTTCATCTTCTCCCCTTCCTCACGGTACGGAATAGTGGCCAAGGCCCTGCCTCCATTCACCTCAACAAAGTTACACCTCCACCATTCCTGTATGTACTAACCCAAAGCCACCCTTAAACCCAGCGAGAGACTGACTGACCTTTCCGCCACTGCGCGAGCCTTGTCGACCTCCGCCAGGGAGAGGAGGAAGGCCATGAACTTGATCCACACGAAGCTGCTCGCGGGGGAGGCCACCACCGCCCGCTCATAGTCGTCGATACTTGTGGGGGCCTCAAGGCCCTGCAGCCTCTGCTCTTCTGCAGCCACTATAGCCTTCTCCCTGGGACCCATGTTGCATATTAGAATCATCGCTGAAAGAAAGAAAGAAAGAAAAAAAGGAAGAAAGAAAGAAAGCAAGAAAGAAAGAACGAAAGAAAGAAAGAAAGAAAGAAAGAAAGAAAGAAAGAACGAAAGAAAGAAAGAAAGAAAGAAAGAAAGAAAGGTGCACCACAGCTGCAAAATGGGACGAAAGTAAAATGGCGGCATGTCAATCCCTCCTGTCAAACAGTTGGTGAGGACATGGGTGGCCATCACTGTGCACTAATATTCGAATCGGAAATTCCGGAAGCAGAACAAGATTTGTCACGCATTTCTCGAGAAGGAGCCACTTTGAAAACAAGATCAGTTATCATTTTTATCGGGGATGAATTGAAGGTACCAAAAACGGATCCAGCAAGGTGTGAGAGGAATATGATAGCGGTATCTAGATTGTAGCGATGAAAGAAAGTGAGTTTTTAAGTGGGAGAGACACTCGAAAAGTACACAGAGGGTTCTCAATCTCGCATGTCTCAAACAGGAGTGCGGGACTTTTGAATGGATTCAGAAATTGGTAGTCGCAAATCAAACATTTGAAACAACATCAGATGCTTGTGCCATGACAATACCCAACACAAAGCAAGCCAGAATACTCTTCTCACCTTTCCTCCTTCTCCTTCTTCTTAGCTCTCTTGCTCTTTCGTTGACTTGTTTCCTGGTCGTCATCCTCTCCATCCCCAATCGCTTCGGCTGCTTTATCATCGTCTCCTTCTGAGCCCTCGTCCAGATGCACTTCTAGCGGTGTTACAGCTTGGAACCTTTTTGCAGGACGCTGATCTCCTGCTTGCGTGCCCTTTCTTTTCATCGTCAACCCCATGTCGTCATCCTCCTCGTCCTTCTCGTCGTCCCCATCTTCTTCCTCCTCACTTTCCTCACCAAGTCCATCTTCCTCACTTTCTTCTTCCTTCTCCAACTCTTCCGCATCCCCTTCCCCGCGACTCACTCCCTGACCCTCGTCCTTAGTCTCCTCCAAGTCTTCCTCCATTCTCAGCTTGCCCACTCCCGCTTGTTCATCCGCTTCTCGTAGGACTGACTCCTTCATTGTGAGTGAAATCTTTCCGTTCTCCACCTGTAAGCTAAGCATATTCTGTCAAATAGAGCTTTCCCGATGACCTTTATGAGCACCAGTATGCACTAACCAAACAGTAAAATTCATATATACAAAAGGTGAAGGTACAAAAACGAGTCACATGTCCCGCTGTAAATGGCAAGAATGTTGTAACTTTCAATCATGGGCAGTGCAGTAATATTGCTTCGCGCAAAACATTTCATGCATCTTAATCTTATCTCTGCTCACTGACCCTTCCTTCGATATCCTTACAACATCCAGTCTGAAAAGGTGTGAAGGGATCGCCCTTAAACACGAAACCTCAGTCTAACTGCCAATTGCTAAACCACTTCCATGACATCCGAGAAACAGAACATGTACACAATCTGCCCATTTCTCATTATGACCATTACGTCAGATCTTCTCTCTCATGCAATCCATACCACAGTACTATCCTTGCTACTCTTTGCTATTCTGTACCAAAGTGAGCCTTTGATGCACAAGTAGAAATTAGCATGCACCCAGAGAGCTGCTACAGAAGACTACTGCAAACTTCTGCAGAGCCTCCGCTGAAAGGCATCCCCTCTTGCCCTCACCTTGAGGACTTTTGCCCGCACTCGCTGCCCTACGTCCAGCACAAGTCGCAGGTCCTTAGTGTAGCCGTCCGAGACTTCAGAAATGTGACACATCGCCACCTGCAGACAAGGTTCCACCACTCCTAGGTTCAGATGTCTGTCTTTATTCAATGGCTAATCATTCGTGTACATACCCTTCACGTCTCAGATGTCAACTGATGCAGGCGAGCCAGCAACGGCTATCGAAAAGTGCCATCCTCACTTACATGGCTACACTTGGTGCATGCATTGGCAATCCATCTGCTACGCGGGCCAGCAATAGAGACTTCTTGAGAGCCTGTATTCCAATTCCAGATCTTGCACCTGTTCCTGCTCCTTATGTATAGATGCGGACAAAGGCATAAACAGCAGAGGACTCAGACTTGCCGTGTTGCTGTTGTCGATGGCAATGAATGCTCCAAAGTTCTGAATGCGCTTCACTGTACCGGACACTACAATCCCCTCCTTTAGGTCCTCCGTTCTCAGCCACGATATGGAGTTGTTTGGTCCAAGGCTCGTCCCTGCGTGCTTCAAGCTGAGTTGCACTCGGTTGGAGAGTGTGTCCAATTCAACAACTCTGCAATAATTCGACCACGGCTTGCAATGAAATAAGGCGAAAAAAGGAGGACATGAAAGTTTGAAGGGGTTAAAAAATGGAAACAGAACGTAAATGCTCTGGCATGGTTCAATCAAGATTTTCTTTGTAGTGATTTATCTCCACGTTCAGAGCTGCCAGCTGCACATGGGTGGGAACTTGAACAATGACCATCAAGACTAGATTGATTTGCAAAACAGAGGCTGAATGCAAAGTCAATGACCATATTGCTTGGTTTACAAATGTAAACCCCTTTCGTACAACACAACAGCAAACTTCCCTGATCAACAGAAATATTATGCACTGGCAAGACTAGATTCACATCGATTTCTTGAAGCAATGGGACATCCGAGAACAAACGAACACCGACATAACCCAAAACAGTCAAAGTCGTGGCAGGGCAACTGTGAAACTGGAAGGAACAGAAACCCTGCAAGGGAATGTTTTTCAACCACTTTCAAAAACTGTTCAGCACATGTGTGTCTGACCTGCCCTTGACGAGTTTCCCGGGGGGAAAATCCTTCACAGGGTCCTCAATGAACGACTCCGAGAGGTTGGTCAGCATCACAAGGGCATCGACAGATCTCGCGAGGGTTACAAAACATCCTTTCTTTGAGCATGACTTCACATAGCCCTGCCAAGCCCTCCATAGCCAAAGTTTCCTCAAAGTCGTCAGCCGCCACAAAAGAAATCATAAGAACAGTGATGTAGAGAAGCCATTTAGGACAGAAAATCATTCTCTCTATTTCCAGTATGTTGGTCTGTCGACTGTGGCCCAGTATCAGGTTTCACATAATAACCTTAACTTTCTCCTTCCCTGAACTTGGATTCAAACTTGCCAAGATTCGACTTACCCATTGTTACACCAGTGCTATATTGCTGACAGCAATACAAAACGATACTGTTCTGTTCTACAAACAATCCTTTCTTAATGGCCAAGCAAACAATATGCTAGAAACATGCTGGCATGGACCCTGCTAGTTTTTTACTCAAAATTGGCATTTTCCACCATAATCTTCGAGATTTAACAGAAACCCCGACTTACCCAAACCTCCATGCCCAACTTCAGGTCCTCCAGGTTCCGCACGTGTGGGCCCTCCTGTCCCCTGGAAGCAAAACCCAGCGGCAGGACAGAGAAAAAGCTCAATGTGCAGCAAGTAACAAAGCGGCAGAGAGGTATTGGCACTGCACCATCGCAGCTTAGGACACAGAGAGACGCCGTTAAGAACCCCTTTCCAATGATCTTTGGAGTGACCATTTGAACCTGTCTACGCATAAAGGTATGGTCTAAAAAAGGTAAGAAAGCTGACGCAATGATAACTGTCCGGACTTCAACCAAAAAATACAACTGCTTTGAACCTTCCTAAGAAAGCTGATGCAATGATAGACTGTCCGGACTTAAACCAAAAAATGCAACTGCTTTGAACCTTTCCAATTCGGTACGCTGAAACTAGCTCGGGTGCTTCTCGACCTTCACGAGCAATTTACACAGAAAGTCGTTCAAGAGTTTGAACAGTATGCCAAGTAGTCATCAGTTGCATAGTACACGCTCACAATTACGCCTAACGGCAGTGCATGCAGCAAAAGAAAAACATATCACAACCGTATCCGCAGCTATGACATAGTGAAGCCCACAGGAGGTGAATGATGTCCTCACCCTGCACCCTTGTCCTCTCTTAACGTGTTTGCTTGCTCCCCGCCACACCCTCCCAATGACTCGCGCAATGATAAATCCACCATTCTCAATGGCCCTTCAGCAGTATCGGAACCTCCAAACCCCATTACAACACAACGTACAAACTGGCCGGACTTGAAACCCTTCAAAGGATCTGCTAGCCACTCATCCCTGATCTCAGTGATTGGCACTCTCCCGAAGCTTCTCACTCCTATTTGAATGCTAAGTCCTCTGAAGTCCGCCAGAACGCGATCCACTCTACCAGCCAACACTTTTCCACTCCAAAGTTCCTCCTCCGCTTCTTCTTGCATTCCTTCTCTCTCCTTTCTTATCACCTGTCCTTCCCCGGGAGTAACCACAGCAAGGCGTACCGTCTGCCTCTGGGAATCCAAAGAGTGCACCCGACAGGCCACTGCCTGGCCTGCTTTAAACCGGGACACAAAGCTGGAAAGCTCAGAAGGTTTAGTAGAAGAATCCAAAATGAAGATGCTTCCCTTCACATGTGCTGAAAGCTGCACCGAGACCCAGTCCGATTTCACCTCCCGCACATAAGCTACAACCTCTTGGCCAAGTTTCACGTCGTCCAGGGATGAAAAATTTGGCCGATTCACCACTTCAGTTGATTGATCTAGCAAAGCATCCAAAACGAGCAGAGAACAGGCGATGGTTGGTCCCAGATTCAAAACTAGAAAGATTTTCTTAGACGTTAACCAAGCAAAAACTGAGGAAGAAACATTATGCAGACATGAACGACCCAAATGCGAGCAGCTCAACCAACATAAAACACTTCCTGAGGACTATTAAGTCTGCAGTCTGCTTCTGGATACCTGCAGTGTCCAGAAGCATTGAGAGTTCTAAGAGCACATGTCCCGCTCCGCTTTTTTTTTCTAATGCATCAGGTGGCAGGCTGTGAAGGGTGCCCAGCACTTTCGCAGTCACAGCAGATCCCGCCTTGAACTCTTCCATTGGGAGTGATCCGGGCTCATGCGACCCCAGCATCTGCACAACCAATCCAATCTTACTGAGATCAGTGACAGAAGACAGTAAAAAAGGCAAAACAAAAGGAAGAATGATTTCGGCCGCAGAGCAGGAAAGGGTGGAAGCACAAGCAGTAGTCCATTCGTGCTTGGATAGCTCGATAGCGGACCTGAGAGACATGCACCCGACCGCGCACATGCTTCCCAAGCTTCACGTCCAGAAACAAAGGCTGAACGGCCAGCACCTGCACACCTTATGATGCAGCAAAGGCAACCATGTGTGAATGCCTAGAAGTGTCAGGGCACATACGCGCAGTGTTCGGGCTGATAATTGACTTCTGTGATTGATGCAGTTCGTGTGACATGAACTCATGCACTCGACACTTACAGATGGAGCACAAACACGAACTTACACAAAAGGAAAGAAGGACCAAATGCAGCTCAATGGGTCCCTTAGCCTTGTTCAGAAAAAGACCCGGAAAAAGCAACATGTTCCAAAATGGAAGCTGCTCTGCCAAACACACTTTTCCGCTTTCAAGGAGTTCATAATCCAAAGCCGAACACGACTATAAATTTTCCAACGTACCGTTCCTTCGACCATACTGCCAACGGGAAACCTTTGTTCTCCATGTTTCTTCCGTGGAGATTGCAACTCTCTCAAAGATTCCTCCGTTACATTCAATAGCAAAAGCAACCTTCCACCCGTGGCCGCATCAGGCATGTGGCTGACTGTGGCCTGAAGCCTGCACATGAAAACCCACACGATCACAATTCCGTATTACAACAGAACATTGATTCTCCAACACTTAGCCCAGTGCGCTACAAATCGCCTAAAAATAGTGTAGGCCGAACTATTACATGATACAAATTAAGACGCTCTTTTTGGTTGTCAACAAAGTTTTGGTGAGGCACAATGCCCAGTGTTTCAAGCTTCCACGCAAAAGTTAAAAAATATATCGCTAAACTGTTTAAGACAAAGGACACAAATTCAGTTAAATTAGAGAATATCATAGACTGTCCATGAAAAAAATAAGTTTAGAAAATAGGTTTTCTCAAGTGTCACCCCTTGCCTCGCCCTCCCCCAAGCTCCATCTGTTTCTTCCTCTCTATCTCTTTCTCTTCCAACAACTAAATGGTTAAACACTGAGCTTTCCCACGCTCATCTTAGCTCAACTCGGTGTTTAACAATAGTTTTTTTTTTATTGATTGGTACCATTTAGGTGTAGGAAGAGAAAGAGATTGAAAAGAAGGAACAGAGGGAGCTTAGAAGGGCGAGACAAAGGGTGACACTTTCGCAGAAAAAATCTATTCTCCAAACTTAATTTTCTCATGAACAGTTTATGGGGTTCTCCAATCTAACCAAATTTGTGTCCTCTATCTCAAGCAATTCAGTGAAATATTTTTTAACTTTTGCGTAAAAGATTGAAACACGAGCATTGTGCCTCACCTAAACTTTGCTGACACCCAGAAAGAGCGTCTCCTAAACTTTGCTGACACCCAGAAAGAGCGTCTTAATTTGTGTCATGTAATAGTTCGGCCTACATTATTTTCACTATTTACTATTTATACTATTTTCCCTGACGGTCCATTTCTCGTCCTCCCCCTCTTTTCCCCCCTCGGTATCCTTTCCTCCACTCGTTGTCTCACTTTCCCTCTCTTTTGTTCCTTCACTCGCTACCCTCCCTCACCCACGTTGATTGCTCTCCAACCATACTGTTCAACTGGTTGTAGTGATCAGGTCAGAAAAGGACGGACCGGTGCCCCTAAGCCTCAAGGTCTAGACTCTCAAATGTACTGGCCCTAACTCCAGGTGCAATTAGCCGAACTCTATGCAACTCTTCACCCTACACCGGAGGCTTTGCTCCTTGGTTGAAAGGTGCAACTACCCTCAATACCACAATCGAGACATTACCGTTCGCCAAGGTCGTCTTAACAGCCATGCGGTGGGCATGGAAATGAAACGAAAGCTGACAGGCTTCATGATACAGAGTTTACTAGATTCACGAAACACGCGAAGATTAAAAGTTGAGCCCTCTTGTTCCTTTGCCTTACGGTTCAACCCAATGACGTAGAGTAGGACCTACCTTTGCCCAGGCCGGTAATACTTATGTGGATCCAGATTCCGCAGGTTGAAGTCCCGAGTGGCGGCGTACCCCACAAGCCCTCCGTTTGAAGGCAGTGAAAGCACCTGCAACACAGTTTGAACATACAAGTCACTGTTTGCGGCCAAGCAGCTCGTGCAGATTCCTTGTTAAGTTCCATGCCTATATGTCCTTGGTGCATCCAATAATCAAGCTACTGCCAGTGTACTTTCTAGTCGTGAAGGTTGACGTTGATGGTCTGACAACTTCAGCAATTCGTGTTCGTTTAACTACAAAGATAGACACAAATTTCTTTAAGAAAGTATGAAAACATAGGTTGTTCAGCTTGATAAAGAGCTTCGCTTAACTGCAACCATCCATAGCCTGGAATCCGACTTCAAGTCCAATTCTGCTACCCTCAAACTATTTTGCGGCTTTACTCGCTTCTCTCCATATGCTCTTGCACACTTTACGGTAGCACTTCCTCAAGAGAAGCCTGCTAACTTAGTCTCTCAATGTGATTGGCATATGACTATAACGAGTGGTTATTCTACCTAGACTTTCCTTCATACTCCAAATCTATGACCACTGCTTCGCACCAACCAGTCTAGTCAGAATCTTCTTCAAGCACCACGCACACAAGGCATTCAAATATTGGACTTCACCAGATAGTCATCCTTCACGAGTTCCACCACCACCTCCACTTGCTGTTGAGGTGCTAATTGTGTGGACACCTCTTCAGTCGCCAACGCTTCGCTGCCTTCCCCTGTTCGCCCTTTCTGATCCCAAAACACAGGCAGAGTGGTACACATGCAGAGAAACTATCCAAATCAATGTAGCCATGTACACCAAAAAAAAATACAGGTCTATCATGAATCACGTGATCATCACTGTTCACATTTCAAGCCATCAAGTTATGCGCGCAGGGCGCAATTTCCACGTCTAATGAAGCACGAATGAAGGTAAAGACGTGAATGCATTCCTTACAACCTGCAACGTGTGGCTTCAAAAGCAAACACTACCTATTACATTACTTCAGACAAATGGCAGCTTCATGCCTGTCCCTTGATTTACTATAAGAAGCGCAAGCAACTCGATAGTGTGAGCTCCATACCTTGGAAAGGCCGCTCGGAACGCAATCCCGAGCAACCATGGCACTAAAGGCCTTCAGTCAATTGGTTTTGAAAGTGTTTAACAACAGAACAGGAGTTCTGATTTGAAAAGTAACGAGGGTTCACAGGGTGTAAAGGTTGACAATGGAGGCTAGCAACACTGCAAGAGTCAGCAGGAACTCTCATTCCTAAAATCTCCTTGCCACATGTGATTGCTGCTTCAACTGCTGCAGCCGTGGCAAACATACGATTTCATGTTCACATGTGGTAGCTACTGTACGTGTGGGATCGTTCAACCAGCAAAGGCAGCAAGGACGCTTTAGTTGTGGAGTAAATATTTTGGGCACTAACAAATAAAAAAAAAGGAAAATCTGAACTAAAATATTGCCCTATCTCTGTCGCATATGGAAAGCAGCCTCACCTTGCCCTTCTTCCTTTTGCTCGCGCCTGTGCCTGCATCCCGACTGGGTGGAACAGAGCCCGCAGTAACTCCATCCAGAAGCTCTTTCCTGAGAGAAATGTCGACCACTCCATCCACTTTCCCCACGTCCAGGACGAGGCCTTCCACAGCATGTCCAACCTCCACTGGACCGCCCGCTGTACTCCATCACATCCAGCAACAAATGCAAGCATCAGAAGGGGCCTGCACCTTTCCATGAAGTTCCCTGCATTTTTTCGAAAACACTTTCTCTCATCAATCTGTATTTGCCCTAGGGGAAAATGAGAAAGTATGCTGGTCATAAAGGTAAAGCACCAATTGGACATCCCGTGATGAGAACACATACCCTGGTAATGTGTGATGAATCCCACCACATCCTTATGCTCTGGCAAATCGACAATCACCCCGTACTCTTTCACATCCTGAACCACTCCAGACACCTTCCCCCCCACAGCGAATGCTCCGGCCCAGGAGATGTCTCCTGCACCTGCACTCGCCTTCGCCTCGAGGTCCGCAATCTGCACATCACCCACCAAGCAATTGGCCTCACGACTCACGCACATTGTTGAGGGCTTTTCAGAATTGGAACATGCCATCAGCATGTCGAGACAAGACTATAACTCCAGCACATCATGCAACAGGGAAACCGAGCCCATTATACATTAAGCATACGAACACCAGAGGAAACCCAGAAAACATATTTATTCGTATCTGGAATTGCTTTCCAAGCACATGCCCCTGTCCCTGTAAAAACTCAACGGAAGCAAGTTCAGTCTAACGACATATGTGTGGTGCTCCTCTTACACGTCCTCATCACTGCTTCTCCAACCTCGATGCCTTCACCATCCATTGCCTGAGTCTTAACTAGAGAAAAGCCAAAGATGTCCATACTCCAATAAAAAACAATACCAAAGTAATAAGATGGTGCAGGATTCTAATTCATGACTTTTTCAACAATGGGTGCATAAATGAGGCAACAATATCTAGCAATTCTAGATAAACGTGCACCTAGGTCCAGATCATCTATCAGCGTCCATAAAGTCTCAAAAAGCCATATTTCCATGGTGATCTGTTTTTTAATCACAAAAGTCCAGTCCTCGAAGTCGATTAGCATCTGGGAAATGTTCAAAATGAATCCACCGATGACAGCAAGCAGCTCAAGCTGGAACTGGCTCATTCCATCCAAAGGCGACAACAAAATCATCCGACAGGTCACACCAGTCCTCAGCTAAGAAAACACCCAAGCCAGTTAGTGTGCTTCGATTCTTGTGGACCTCCATGCAAGATTGAAAGGGGAAATGAAAGTGTAAGTGTGCACCTCTTCCTCCTCGCGGAAGTAGCCCTCCAAAAGGTTCGCATTCGGGGAGGCACATACCGACTGCTTGAGACTTACAGTGAAGCGCTGAGAGTTCTCATCCACCTGTACCCATACAACCATGGGCGCAGGTGGCTCTCAATAATGAACTGCCCTAGCAGATGTGCGAAGCAGCTTCATAACAGTGACCGTTGTCGATGTTCACCGCCATTAAATCCATCAGTTGGGAACGTCCACAAAGATATCTACAAGCTTGAAGCAGGAGAAATGGCTCGTAAATAAAAAAACAAGTTAGACTGGTAACCACAAGACGAAAAAGCTGGTTCCCACACCAGCTTTTACATTCGTGAGGGCGGAAGTTTACAGACCTCAAGAATCAAAGCTCGAACTGACTGTCCAGGTTGAAACAGCTTGGTAGGGTCAACGACAAAAGTATCTGACAGCTGCAACAACCCAATCACTCAGTTGGAATCAGATACACAATTGAACTAAAGCTCCTTTACCAACTCTCGTTCACTCAGAAACATGATGCGAAGGTTTGTGTACTGTGCTGATTCATTTCAGTAACAGAGCAATGGTTAAACAACCGGAAGAAAACTGCACCTCCGAGACTTGAGCCAGCCCTGTTAGGCGGCCCAGGAAGCGCACAAAGCAGCCCTTCGCTGTCACGCTGGCGACGAAGGCCTGCAAGGAGGGAGCCCTCTCTCCTCATGTTATCATCTCGAGAGTTCCAACACCCACAAGCTCTAAGGAAGAACCTCTGCCGCTGGCAAAGAATCGACACAAAAAGTCTCTACACGTAACCAGGCAGAAAGACATCGTCTATTTCTCTAAAAGCTGCATCAAGTATCTGTTGAAAAAGATGCTTCGATTAGAGTTTATAGGTCCAGGGCTCTGCAGAGGGTTGTCCTTTCCGAGCCAACCCCAGCACTTTGGCCACAGCCCAAAACACACACTCAGGTTGCACGACGGGAAAGCTTGGAACTGCAACTACGCGGAACGAAGCAGCCATAAACGGTCAGTAAACATGGGCATAAACATGGAGGGAGGTTTGCTCACTGGCAAGACTTGCTTGGGCTGGAGTTGAGAAATGGTTGAAGGAAGCAATTCAGCTTGAGAGAGGAGCGAATGCTTTGCAGATAAAATAACTCTATTTTTACCAGATTCTGCATTCACGAATCATCAGTGTTAAATAAGACTCAGCAGAGTATTTGCCCAGGAAGTACCGAATTTTATGTTATTTACAAATGAGATGTACTTTGCAATCCTGGCTTCACGAAGTAACCTTTTATTTAAACATCCACACAAACCATGTTTTTTGACAGCTGCCAAATGTCAAAACACAATTACTCATTGACTAGCAATTTAACTCTTGTGAACTATGGTAATGGAAAAAACCCTTCAGCAATGGATGAAAAGATGTACTGGCCATTGAGAACAACGGCTGTGACGCTACGCTAATCCAGCTCCAATGCATTAAAGCTCTCCCAGAGGGGCGGCAGAAGCACACCGAGCAGAAGCAGGCGTTCAAATCGGAAGCCCGGGCCGATGAGCTTCTTCAACGCTTCCACGTGGCCTGCCATCATTTCCGGATCCTCACTATTCGGTTGACTTGTCCTCACCAAACCAAATGGACAGTTCACACAACTATTTGATGGTTCGGGAACTTCTCCATGTTCGCACAGACATGACAGAACTGGAGTTTACCCAGCTTCTTGCAACAGTTTTGTCTAAGAGATGAGAATTATCAGCAACCATGCGCCTCCGAGTGTAACGAGCTAAGCAGACAGCAGTAATTTGGGCACTCTGAAATCTTTGCAGTCTGCCTATGATGACAAGCAGCGCCTACAGCCCACTTTCTTGCACTGGAAAGCTGCAAACACTGCCTTTCTCTGGCATAAAATGCTATCCGGTGTCCACTCGTCAAGCCTGTCTGCCTCGTACCCGTTGAGAGACATAAGCTGCAGTATCTGCTTTACGAGAGGGCATCTCAGAGTGATCCAATGGATGAGACCAGCCTGGTCTTATCATAAAGACTAACCTTAATGGAATCACCGTGGACAGAACCAACCTTTCAGAGAAAGGAAGACGCAGCTACGGGTCAGCTCTGAAGCTCACCAGTATTGTCAGACAGATGCTCGAAGGGCAGAACACCCTTCAGTTGCCCATTCGCAAGATCAAGACGGACCGTCAATGCCAACTCGTCCTTAGTGTCCACAGTCCCCGACACCAAGGCGCCGGGCTCTAACGCTGCACTTGCTTCTAAGGTAGCTGGAATCCTGCAAGACATCCCATGGTGACAAATACTAGACAAACCTTAGCACACGTAGGCCGTGATAATGCCAATTAATAAAGCAAGTGTAGAGGCCTGTCGAAACCCAACAAAGGTCGTCAATGAAAGCAGGTATGGCTAGAGAATGATAGACATATATCCCAAGCACCGAGGGCACGACTTCCTTGGTTTCAAAAGTATTCCAGTTCCACAATAACCGTACCTTTTCTTCTTTGTGATAAAGCTGAGTACAAGACCTTCCCCTCCTTTCCGGCTGTGCAGCACTCGGCATTTCACCACCTGGCCCTCTGCAAAGGCATCCTGAGGCTTTGCTTCGGCATCCAAACCCAGCTCAGACCTGCACACGCTCAAATAGAACACATGGTTCAAAGGGCTCTTCCAAGGGAAGAGGGGAGACACATGATGAAAAAAGACTCTTTGATCTAGCATCAACATATAGCAGCTCCCATTGAGTGAAGTACATCACCGATTAATTCAAACGAATGTGCTGGAAGCTTACGTGTAAGCGAGGCCCTTCATATTACCGTAGAAGGACACGAAGCAGCCATAATCCTGGACACCTGTAATCCAGCCATGGCTCACAATGTCCGGTTTTGCGTCCTCCAAGCAAGTGATCAGGGGAAGCTTAGAATTCACCTGCGGAACCGCCATCGTGACCCATTGCTCAAAATTAATTACCTACTATTGTGGAATTGAGGCAGTTCTAGAGAGAAGACTGTGTCCAACCAACACCACCAACAAATCCTCATATTCGGCTAACAGACAAGGATTGTCGTGGACAACTGCAGTCACTTCCAAGAAGTTTATCAAAATCCGTTGAAAAATTCCAAGGTATTGACCGACATCAAGCAACAAACGGTTACTTTTCAGAACATATCTGCACTGTAAGTAGCTATGAATAGTGGGCCTAACGCCAGGTAATCCAAGGGAAACAGCTTACTGCTGACAAGGAAAAAGGGAACGCCAATTAAAAAGAAATACATCAGGAGTTACGCGTGTTCATGGTCCCATAACCTTCGTACCAGAGTCTTTTTGTGAGTTAAAGTAATCCGCTTAGTTTGCGGATTCCGTGATAGAACGCGAAATTTCAGCGCTGCTCCGACCTGCTTGATGCCCGGCCCCACCGGCCAACCTCTTACGTCACGTGTACAGTAGGCTTAAGCCAAAAATTGCTGCAAAGTGGCTTCAAAACTGCAAAACTCACAGCTGAGGGCCTTTCTGCACAAGAAATTCGCCTGGGCAACAGAACTTGACTTTTGGGATTTGGAAGAGAATGGAAAAATGTGAGTGTGGCCTACCTGAAACTTGGCAGAAGGTTTGCTCAGCTTCACGTCTGCCATATGGCTTTCATGGCAGACTGCCCGAATCCCGTTTGCAAGGTGAACCACAGCGGAGTTTGGCTCCAAAAAAGCCACGGTGCCTGCCACCAGCATGCCTGCCTGCACATCCTCCGCTCGGAGGAGGAGCTGCTCTATTACAGACGCCTGCACGAATGACGGATGGTGAATTAGGCTTCAACATATTCCAGATGGGCACACCTACAGATTCAACGATGTTTGAATGCTTAAAATTGATTCCCTTACAAAAATCGGAACACAACATCGTCGTAAAAAACACGAAAGGCCCAGTGGGTGTCCCCAGAGACAACACGACGAGGGAACACCAAAAGAGAGGGCCGTACTCCTACCTACTCATTCCCTCTCAGCAAGCCCAGATCTGTCCCATGCCAAGAAAACGCAGGACACAGGCACACCAGAGAAACTACTGCGTAAGCATTTGACAGAAGGATTAAATTTCAGCCTCTGGGTTCGCCCTCACCTTAAGTGTGGCAGTCGCAACAGCATCCATTGGTCGGAAGCCGATGACCCTCGCTCGCACTTTCCGCCCAACTTTGAACTTCTTCTCCAGCTTCTCGATCCTTTCATCTGATGCACTGGATACCTGCATGACCATAGAGTGCACTCGGATATGACAGGGTGAGTTTTCTCCAGACCAAACCAAGCCAAGCCAAGCTGTGGGACTCCAGCAGTCAATGTACAGGGGAATGGAGTGACTGAAGAGCAGCATGGACTATCAATTCATAGAGATAAGATTCTTCAATCTCCCATTAGTGCTTAAATATATTGGAACACTCAAAGATACTACGGCCAGTATAATGAGGCAGCTCTCGGCCTTGAATCCTGAAGGAACATCATATAGTGCACAGTGATGGGAAGTAGAATTAATGTGTGCATCCAAAGCTTTCGAGTGCTCCGATATGCAAACACAGATTTAACAACAGTCCTGAGCTGAATATCAGACAAATTCACTTAAAAACGGTGAGGCTCCACCTGCAGTTTCCACAAGGTAATAGGCTTTCAAAATTTATCAAGAAAGAAATAAGCTCCTCCAAACACCTCAGCTTCAGCCAATCCCAAATAACCTGCCCTCGAAGAATACGTAAGGATATGCCAGATAAAACTTAAGCAATGAAAAGCACGATAGGGATTGCCGATCCTCATTTTGAGCATGTAACTCAAAGGATATTACACTTGTGTTCAACAACGGGAAAACGCAGCAATCAGGCGGTCTCTCACATGGACATAGGCTGCGGAAGGTTTAGGGTCAGTCGGCAACTCCAGAAGCAAACCGACAGACGGGTCGATACGCCTCACTACCGCCTTGTCAAATATGTCTCCGATGTTCACCCGCTGCAAGAAAAGGACAAGGTTTTGCAGCAGCCTATCAGCACGAGACAATAGCCTGACAATCCATCGACAAATGCGGGCAATTCTAAAGAAGCAATAATGACCCTTAAAAAAAAAAAAAAAAAAAAAAGGGGTCCCTTACTCGTTCCAGACCTCGGACCTCAGCTGCAAGAGCTCCCCAAGATGGCATTATAAAAAGGTTTACATGCTCACCGGTTGCGGGAGCACGCCTGCAACAAGCTCTGTTCTAATGGATAAGGTCACACGCTTGGTGGCCGGATCCACCATCAGGATGCGTGCTCGGAGCTGTCAAGTGACGCATGCAGGAATTTGAGTCAGAATAATGAAGTCGAATCGAGGCAGCCATAACAAAAGTCACATTCTGGAGGTCTTCCTCCCTTGATCCTCAAACATTGTCTAGAACCTAACAAAACTTGCAGCAGTATGATTAAGTCCTTTACAGTTGCCCCACAATAGCAAAGCATAGCCTTCCCATCCAAAAGGGGTTTCCAGACTTCGAAAATTTTCATCCTTTTGGAATTCGAAATCAGTATATTATTTCCAAAGAATTTCCAAATTTTCCATGAAATCCAAAGCATTTCCTTCAAGATGAATTCCATAATGATCTTTTTTGAGTCCGAGAACCTCCAATGGAACAGTACACTAGACAGATGATGGCCATTACATAGGTACTTAAGTCGTTCCTGATTAACAAGGTTAAAACTGCGCGGTACATTGTTGTTGTCATCCTGTCATCATAATGCTAGCAGTAAGGCAGTCAAGGAGCGTAAACATAACAGCACGAGAGCACATATCGCTGTTACCAAACGGGGCATTGAACCAATCGATAAACAAGCTTGAACTATTTAGCACTATCGGTTTTCTGGACCTCGCTAATTCCCGAGACCCTGTGATGCATGGGGCCTTAAGCCATCCCATCTCAGGCCATAACCTCCGTATATGTGATATGGACGAATCGAAATCAGAGACAAGCCACAACTGACGTTTGGTTATTCACAATTATTTTATATGGCTTACAGCTTTTCGGTTCATTTAAATTACCAACAATAGATGCAGCTGGTCAAAAGCTCCTGCCAACAGAAAGGACTCCACTCTGAAACTCATTGATGCTGCTAATGTTCTAGGTACTATGTTCGGTAAACATCACACGGTGGTTTTACTAAGGTGAGTTTGATTCAGTACACACTAACTTCTCCACTATAAAAAGCCAAAGTGACGAGCAGAGAGGCGAAAAACACCAACAAGCTTTGCCAAAATTTGGCAGATGCGTTGGGTTAGGCACTAAAACTGTAAATGAAGAACAAAAATATGCTAGAAAAATCCTAATTTGCAAGCTGACAAGAGCTGTCAGAAAAGGCCAAGGAAAACAGCACCTCACCCGCATGTTCTCACTGTATTTCGTTGACCAATCACGAGGAGGCAGGTCCTCCTCCAAGTTAAAGCGATCAACCTGCGCATTCGAAGCCATCCAAACTTGAGGCCTATGAAAAGCACAAAAAATGATGCCATATCTGCAGTAAAGCAAACAGATTAAGTTTGACCTAAGGTGATCCGATAAATAGGCCACAATGCACAGACACAGTCGGAATGAGAATAATGCAAGCCAAAAAGGCACCAGTTGCAGAAGACAAGCAGTTCAAGTTATAGATACGAGATTATCAATACATTGGCCTCACCTACACTGCTTTGATTGGCCGCCTCCAAGTAGGTTAAAGGGAACCAAGAAACTCACAGTCCCAGTAAAATATGTAAGGAACGATAGGAGTAGCCCATCAGCGAGCACTTTCTTGATCCGGCAATTCACCAACTGGCCCGGCTGCAGCACCTCTATAGTAAGGCCTTCATACTCTCGTACCTGCCCAACCTCGACCCCACGCAAACTTGGGTTCAAATGGGCTCCATTCTAAATGTCTACAAAATTTTCCAGCACCTCTCATGCATCGATCCATCCATCCATCAACCAGAACTTTGGAACCCAACACGAGTCACATTCTTCTCCACTGTGCAAAAATTGACAATGCGTCTAATTACAGGACTTCCAATTTTTTTTTAAATGTAAATGATAAGACGGCTTTCTGACTCACCTTGGTATATTGACTGACGAAAGTACCACTAAAAGGTGATTGGATGTCATAACGCTTTGGAAGTAGCACAACGCATCAAACAGCTTCATTCTCGCAGAGCAAGGAACTGAAAAAGGGTATTCGTGGTTTGTTAGTCTACCATGGCAGAAGCAGTATCTTCTGGAATCACTTTGCAGCCAACGGCTCGCCGATGCTTCTCCACGACTCCTACAAGGCATCGCAACAGCTGCCCTCTTTGCAGCACTGGGGGGTCGCTGCCGCCTGCAGACCCAGGGATGATCGTCCCTCTGTTAGGGCCAACCACTTCCTAAAACCTCACAAGCGACTCATCGACTCACTGGTGATCTGGAGGAGTTGGCACTCAGAACATAAGTCTGCATCTCAGCCAGGTGATCCTTTCATGGGCAGTGTTCATTTTAAGATGCTAAAATTTAAAAGGACGGTCCGTTAGGTTTCGCCTTAAAATTGCCAATCATGTAATACCTCGCAGCAGAATTGCCACGGCTTCTCAGGGACCAACCAGCGAAAGGCATAGAGTTACAGAAGATTGTGACCTGTTCCCTTGTAGTCCTTAAAAGGCAGAAAACCAGAAAGAGCAGGGATGCCGAACGAGAGAATAGCGCCATGATCCTCCACACTTTGCACACATGCAGGCATAGCCTGAAACCCAGAGACACCGAGTTTGAATTTTACTGGAGATATAACCACGGCATTAGAATACATGCAACTCCTGTACCTCGCTATAAGTACTTTTGTGAAGTCGTGAGCTGAGCAGTTTATGAAAGCACTTAGTTCCTCGTACTTATGGAACTTTTTTCCTTCGAGGATGTCAACAAGGAGCCCAAACCAAACACAATGTATGTCTTGTCGCCTCTTAAGAATAAGCTCAGCATTGAAGTTAACTATGGGGCCAAGTAACTGAACCCAATCTCTGCGAATGCACACTGATCATACTATGTGGGCTTCACAACTTCTAAACTAACTGCACATTTCAAAAACCTTTGGCTTTCCCCTTTAAAAATAAATCAGAGGAGGTTCTATTTTAACTGCTCAAAACTGTGCACGACGATATATGTTTTGAGCAATTAATAGGCACAAGAACTGTTCAACTAATTGAACGCATCTGTGCCATGCTATAGTCAGCCACTCACCATCCCTTCCTGAAAAGCTTCAGGTCCCATTCCATGGTGCAAACGTGAAAGACGGAGTGAAAGCTGAATTCGATTGGCTTTTTTGTCGCCCTTTGTCTGCTTGACCCCGTGTTCGACAACTATGCAAGCGACCAGTTGACCCACATGAAACAGCTTCCGGAGACCTGGCACTGCATCCTCCTGGAAAAAAGGAGACCGGAATGGTCAGTATAGACCGCTCTGTCGAGACATCAGCTCTTTCGAATGAAGTGCACGAAACAGATTTCCAGGATAAAAATGACTGCATGCCAGCCAGTTCTTGCGAATGGACGACCAGTTGAGGTACAAGCAGCTATAGAAGTGGGACTTGCAACACCTCACCACTTCACCCATGACTTCTTCTTCCTGTGCTTTGCCATTTACGTCCGCTTCATCAGCCTCCAGTTCAGCCGGTTTCCCGGCCCCAGCCTGACGCCGCAACTTCTGTTTATTTTTCTTCTTCTTGACTTGAGACAAATCCTCTGCCAAAACATCCGATGCCTCTTTAGCCACCACAAATCCCCGAAGACCACCCGGCAGTCCAACGACCAGATCTCTGTCGTTCACTTCGATAACCGCGCCCCAAAGCCGTGTGCCCACACTCAAGTTCTGCATGGCAAAAGAGGTTCATACGCGTTAGGCTGGGTCGATAAAGGAGACACTACAATAGTCATGTGAAGAGACGAGGGATCAATTTTTGACAATGCCATGCCATGGTGAAGGCTTTGGGAAAAATGCTGCAGAATGCAGTACGGGCAAGGAGGAAACATAGTTTTAAACTGTCAGAATGGCTAATGTAGGAACTGCCATGCTAGGATTGATCCACAGCTAGTTCAAAGCGAGAAGCATAGTCGTATGGTTCAGAAGCTGGCAATGCAGGAAACAGGTGCATCTTGAAAAAGTACAACCCCGGGAGACCAAAATGGACGATTAGCTCCCCTCGAATAGGACCGAGATCAACCACCCTTAGAGATTTCACTTTAATCACCATGCCGTGATTGATCTGATTTTACCAAAGACATTGTAATCATCAATAACCTAGCTCTATTCTATAAAATTCTATGGTTTTCCTGCCAGTATTGTCAAACTGCAAAGCAAATGTTCACATAGCTTCCTCAGCCAAGACCGTCCAGTGAAAGACTGGTGAGGATGTGTCACTGCGTATCTCATGTCGTTTTCTAGCTTGTACCGAGCTTTCGTGATTGAACTGTTCTAGGAAAAAGGGGAATGACAAAGATTTGGAAAGAGATATTGATAAGATGATCTTATCGGCGTGTTTTACAGTTGAACCACAGGCTTCATAAAGTTAGGGAGAGCATTGACACTTCACACAGGCCTCAGTGACTGTAACATAAGATTATTGAATCTAGAAATTTCAAGAAAATTGTGGATGACACAACTAGCATAGTATTGAAAGTCAAACGGAGTTTCCCTCTTTGCACTTGCTTTGTATGGAATGAGAATGTGAAGCGACTTGAGTGCGCGCTGAGCCTCCAAGGACTCTGACTCTGATGTTGTAACAGAAGATGTTCTTTCCTAACAAGGAGTTGATTGTTTTACTTAAACTGTCAAAGCAAGGCGCCTCTTACGGGGTGAGGTGGGAAGAGGGAGGGCGAGGGGGGCTCTTTAGATGTGTGGCAGTGTAAAGTCCTGTAGATGAAAAAATTACGACTGGCAACGACAATCTTGTGCATTTGATAGCTAGTGCCAGTGAATAGGTTAGGTCGCGGGCGTCTAAATAACTAATAAAACTTGTGTTATTATTCCAAGTATTCAAGTGCTCGACCCTGTGAGGCATTATGCCATTTTAATCAGGAGTTGAAACTGAAGAATCTAGTACCTCTTCATGCTCAAGTTTTCTATCCCTGTAACCTCGTGTAAGTTGTCTAATTCACCTATATCTGACGGCTTCAAGACTCCCTACTTTTCAGTAATACTAAGTATCTCACAGAAGTGTGCGCATTCTGTACATTGAAACATCTCTCACCTTGAACTTGAGTAGCCCCGCAAAATTTGAAAGTTTCCCAGACAGTTCCTTCTCCAAAAACAACGAATTTGTGTCCAGACTCTGCCCTCCTGTTCTCTGCTTCTTTCCTTTCCTTTCTCCTTTCCCTTGATGGCCCTTTTTTTCGCCTGCACCTCCTCCATCCTGCGAAACATCTGCCTCTGCGTTCTCCCCAACCTGACGGCGCTCTAATGGAGTGAGCAGGCCTCCTCCCCCTGCAGGGTATGCTAAACGAGCGAGTGAGAATAGGGGCTGCAAGGAAATCCTCGGATGTAAAGCGATAAGGCTTCTCGCAGTTTTTTGTGTGTTTTCAGTGAAAACATGGGGTCTCGGCCTCCAGCAAGAAAATTAAGCATTGCACACAACCCGACACATTCACAGCTGACAAACCGGGCTTTCCGGTCATAGATAACAAAATGACCAAAACACGTCTGCAGGATCATTGACGAATTTATTATATTTCACGTGCGCCTGGAAAGATTCAGCAGAGAGGTCGTAAAAACCTGAACTTTGCTGCCACAACTAGTGTAAGGAGATTCACGAATTAAGAAAATGGGAGTGGGAAAACTGAGCACGGACCTCGGGGAAAGTCCTCCTCCTCGCCTGCCGGAAACTCTGCCAAGCGTTTAGCCATGGCGGCGCACAAGGCAAGCTCCCTCGCCTTCCCTTCCCAGCACCGTCGCCTTCACGGGAAGCAGCCCTAAGGAATTCCCGTACCGTACGGTAGGGCTGCAAGCCCGTCCGTATGGTACGGCTAGTTAGAAGTGTCCGTTAGGAATTCGCTCTCGGCTGCCACCCGGCCCTCCCCTCCCTCTCCCACTCTCCCACTCCCTCTCTCCCACTCTCCCACTCCCTCTCTCCCACTCCCTCTCCCCCTCTCTCTGTCTCTCTCTCTTCATCTACACTTTGTCGTCTCAATTTTTTCTTCGGTCATCTCTCTTTCTCCTTAACATTTTTTCTATCTCTTGATGCATTCTTGTCGCCTATGGGGTAGGGAGAAGCACGGCTCGGTCGGTAAGAGTGTCATGTTCGAGTTACAGAGTTGAAATCTAATGTGTAAACTTAGGGTTGGACCATTGGAGCCGTTGGCAATGGTTGGATTGGTCTGATTGCCATCCAATGGCTGCGACCGTTGCCAAAGTTCGATTCGGTTCAACGCCATCCAATGGTTCGCAACCAATTGGATTTGCCGCGACAAACGATGAGCTCAATGGCTCGCAACCAACCATGTGGGTGCAATGGTTGGGACCTTCACCTAGAAATGCAAAATTTTGTACGTCCATAGGGGGGCTCGAACACGCGTTCGTAATGGACGGACTGCATGGGAGTGGCGTGCCTGAACCATTGCATTGCAAACTCATATAAACATAAGTATATATGAGATTTTCCCATGGTTCCGAACCATTGCCAACGGTTGCTCAGTCGCGAATGGTTCGCAGCCATTACAATGGATGGTTGCAACCAGTGAATCCAGATATCCAAAGGTTGATTGGGTCGCGAATCAATGGTTAGTTGCAACCATCCAACGGTTTGAGCTGTGCATTGTTTCATCACATGTTAGAGTTAGACCCTTCAGGAGATGTCCCCTCACTCGCCACTGTAGACATTTCAGACTGAGAAGTATGCAAGGGAATAGAACACACACTGAGAAACCGTTGGAGAAAGCACTAAGCCTAAAACTCCATTAAGAATAAATGAGATGGTTACAAGTGATAAGTCTGGCACACAGCCTTACTCTATCATCTAAACCCTTCTCCACGACAGAAACACGCCTGAGCTAACCTAGCTCCTACCTCCTCCATACAGCCTACACAAGGCCTGTTGCACACAACAAAGGGAGAAGATACATCCTAAGCTAAGCACTAAACACTATAAATGCCTAAGCGCCAAAGGGAGCCGCAGCTCCTCATTCGGCCGCACTCCCACCGCTCCAATAAGTCTCCTCCATGTTTGCCGCTCCTTGCTCGCCTCGACGCCCG